>CM076083.1:7702500-7960000 GCA_038088235.1 Zacco platypus | reverse complement strand
ACGTCACAACGATGGATTTGCACAAAAGATGAACATGACGGCACATGCTAGTCCATGAGTTGAATCAACTCCACAGGAACTACATAAATTTATCCACTAACCGTTCAGAAACGTCCAGTTTCATTCTAAAAGTTGTAACTTCTTCCTGAGTCTCTCCATCAGTGTCGACTCCAGTTTGAACAATGTAAGGCTGAACACCGTTATCATTTTGTCTGCGTGAGATTCTCCAGCTTTGTTGTTGTTTAAGCGTAAGCTGTTAAAGCTCCGCCCTGTTCTGGAAAGGGGGCGGGGAGCAGCAGCTCATTTGCATTTAAAGGGACACACTCAAAAACGGTGTGTTTTTGCTCACAGCCCTATTGGGGCAAATTTGACAAGCTATAATAAATTACCTGTGGGGGATTTTGAGCTGAAACTTCATAGACACATTCTGGAGACACTAGAGACTTGTATTACATCTTGTGAAAGGGGCATTATAGGTCCCCTTTAACCCCTTTAATTCTTTTCTTAATTTTGGCTCTTTAATAAGCCAAAGTATCTTAATATGGATAGTGTTTTGCATAAGCTCTGTTTTTAAAGGCCTATTAAAATGTTCAATGTAAAATGAATATTTGTTGTGCTTATTTATTTTGATTCTAATATAAGCAAGGCAAGATCTGTGGTATTACTTTATATAAGTGATATGTAAACTCTCATTTGACTGTCGCTGAATCATCAGGATCCTGATGACAAGAAATCGGTAGTTTGTATCGGCTGTAAAAAATAAAAACCCTGATCAGATTATCCTAACTCTTCTAAATTAGTTTAACAAAACATTAATCACTACTAACTCTCCCTCTTAACAGTAATCTTGCACAAAACACATTATATAACACTTAATTTTAGCATTTACGCTCCCTTTCGAGTGTCATGGGCAAAGCGTGCTGGGAAATATGAATCTTAAAAATTTTAGCTTAAACTTAAATTCACTTAAATTAGAAGAAATGAGT
This sequence comes from Zacco platypus, assembly GCA_038088235.1. Classification (NCBI taxonomy): domain Eukaryota; kingdom Metazoa; phylum Chordata; class Actinopteri; order Cypriniformes; family Xenocyprididae; genus Zacco; species Zacco platypus. The sequence goes on along the minus strand of CM076083.1, from coordinate 7,959,014 downwards.
TCATAAAACTCAAAACAATGAAACAGTTCAGTTTACTTAAAATATATCAGTTTTGTGAACTTGAAAGAAAAAGAAAGTGCTAAATACTCATAAAAGTTCATTTGACTGAACTAATCAGTTTAATTTTACTTTGTCCTAGTCAAACCAAGTAAGTATTTTGAGCGTTAGGGTTAACGATGTATGCTACTAAAATTTTTAACCATTTGTTTGTTAGTTTTTTGTTCGTGTTGCTTCTAGTGGACATTATGTATGTACCGACTGGCTTATTTATTTATTTATTTTTTTATTTATTAGTTTCTTTAGTTATGTATTTATTGGCTCATTATTTTATTTGTTTGTTTGTTTGTTTGTTCGTTTATTTATTAATTTGGCTATTTTGTTAAAAATCTGTTATATTTATTTTATCTTATAGCCATAGCAAAATTAACTCTTACTTTTTTCTTATTAGTTATTTTGTTTGTTTGTTGTCCTATTAAGGTGAATTTATTTGTATTGCAAAGTTTTCCTTGACTCCATCATGATTATTGGAGTTTTTTGAATGAGAGGAAACACCCTGCGTCCGGTCCGAACACGTGAACCTCTGACCCTACAGATCACCCTGGCAACACGTCGCCGCTCCGTCTCTGGTCATGGGGAAAAATCGATGTAAAGCATCTCAATTAATCTGCCGGGGGTCATTGATTGAGAGTTTGAAGTAGGTAAACAGCCTCGTCTGTGTAAAAGCCCTGATCAGTTCATCATCACCAAACACAAACGCACATGATGGCTTCAGATGTTTTTATTTATTTCATTATTATTTAGTATAATTCAATGAATAATATTGTAGATTATGGTGCTAATGATCAAATTAATAACTATTTATGACAGCTATGCATCCCTCCCATGGTGCTTTGCATTATGCATATGAACTCATTAGTGTTCTTATGATTAAAATCAGACAGTGAGAGAAATATTAAATGATACACAGTAGATTATTTCCATGTAAGTGCAGACCGTTTATGGATATTTTATCCACTTGTTTCCTTTTATTCTTTGTGTGTGTGTGTGTGTGTGTGTGTGTGGTAAAAGAAGGAAGCAGAGAGTGAAGGACGAGAGAACAGGTTCATTGCAGCTTTAATAACGCGTGCCATAGAGTAAACGAACCGTTGTCTGGTACACTAACACACACACACACACACACACACACTCTTCACTGTCTCAGTCTCAGAGTTATTAAAGCGTTATTTGTGTTTTCACTCACTGAAGTTAGATGAGCTATAATGTACTAATGAAAATCCTGTATCACTTTCACTTTTCTTCTCATCTCTTTCTTCATGCTTGTCACTGCATGGGCTTATTTTTTTTTTATTAGCTTCTGAATCTCAGTATGATGACAAATCACTTTTCCGTTCAAACTCTTGGCTCTCAGTGGGTGATTCTTTGCCCATCGACCGGATTTAGGAGTCAAGGTGCTGTTTTTTGTGAATCAAAGTCATGTTTGTGAAGGACTGAGCTCAAAAACATTGCAAAGCCCTCTCTTTGTCCATAACGCTGACATAAAACCTCCTAATTTTGATGTTATTTCTCATAATTGTGTCTGTATGTCATGCCTGAACAATATGATTTACAACATTTGACTTTTATGTATAAAAAAAAGTGTCTAAATAACAAGAAAATATAAAAAAAAAAAAAGAAATAAATAAAGTGACTAGATTTGTGAGGTTTGCGACATTTTCTACTGTTTTCTTTAAACCTTTTTCAGAGAATCAGTGTTATTTTTTGCATCATTGAGATCAGTGTTGGGGAACGCTACTTTTAAAAGTAATCCATTACAATATTGTGTTACTCCCTAAAAATGAACTAATTCCGTTACTTAGTTAGTTTCTTTGGAAAGTACCGTTACATTACTGTTGTTACTTTTTCTCCCCTAGGCTGGGCTTGCTTGTATGTTTCTTAAAAACAACAAAAAAGTTCTGTTTTCGGCAAAAGTAAAGGCCCTTTCACACTAAAAGTGAAGCTTCAGGCTCATGTGATATTTATCTAAAGTAATTTTTGCTTATTAGTGTGGTTGAATTGGATCATTGAAGGTCAGCAGGAAAGACCTTGGTTAATAAAGTAAGATTAAATTCATAAAGTATATTTGCTTAATTTAATATATTTAATTTTTGCAGGTTTGTCCAATATTCTGAGTTTGCATTTCACTGATTTTAGTCATTTTGAGGAATACTGAATACTGGCTTCGTGCAGGTGAGATGAGTAAGTGTTCACTTTAGTCTAGAACTAACCTCTGACCTTACTCTCGACGTCTCTCAACATGACGACGGGAGAGCCGTCAGTCAATAAAAGAGAACTTTTTGTTACATATTTGAAAAAGTAACTGATATTTTGTTGTGAATTTGAAAGCAATGCGTTACTTTACTAGTTACTTGAAAAAAGTAATCTGATTACATAACTCAAGTTACTTCTTGTATCAAGTTACCTCAACACTGATTGAGAGTTAAACTAATAGTTAAACTAAATGAAAATGTGAAATTTTGCTTTGCCAACGAATGATTTCTTATGATTTTAATTTTAGAAGTTGGGCTTTTAAGTTGGGTTGAAATTGGACAAATGTTATTGGGTTAAATGTTCGCCCAATCTGCTGGGTAGTTTTATTTACCTCAATTATTGTTAAAAAATGACTGTATTGCTTGCTTGAAATGAACCCAAAGTATGTTGGAAATTAACATTTATTAACATGTTTAATGAGTAGTAATTAAACAATAAACATTTATTAAATTTCTTATTAATAAATGTTCACCTTATTATTATTACACCACATTATTGATTATTAATGTTGCCTCTAGTAATTATGTGTCTGATTTTTAACTTCCAACATATTTTGGGATCATGTTAAGGCAGCTAAATAGTCATTATTAAACAATAGTTGGGTTAAATAAAACTGCCCAGCACGTTGGGTAAACATTTAAACCAACCGCTGGGCCAAAACAACCCATTTGCAGGGTTTGTCCATTTTTCGCCCAATTTGGGTTGTTTTTAACCCAGCATTTTTTAGAGTGTAGTAATTATGTCTGATTTTTAATTTCCAATATATTTTGGGATCATTTTAAGCCAGTCACATAGTAATTTTTAAATAATAGTTGGGTTAAATAAAACTACCCTGCACGTTGGGTCAAAACAACCCATTTGCAGGGTTTGTCCATTTTCCGCCCAACCTGTGTTGTTTTAACCCAGCAGTGTAAGTGTGCCGTTATTGGCCAGAATAAGAGGCAAAGAAGCTGAACGTCCCGCTTTTGCATTCATTTGAACTTTTGAAACGGGGAACAAATAATTATCGTTATTTTTGTCGGTTTCTTCACATGATGTTTTTTCTGGTTTTTTTCAAGACATGATCCCACTAGCCGAAGATCACTCATGAGTGTGTGTGTGTGTGTGTGTTTGAGGCAGCTCTGGAGGTCAGCATTACACTAAGTGATTAGTGAGCTCCAGCCAACCACACACACACACACACACACACACACACACACACACACAGTCACTGCGGCAGCTACCACAAGCATCGACAGGCTCGCTCATCCATCTCTCTCTCTCTCTCTGTAGCGTTTAATCGCAGTGTTAATATTTGATGCAGTCGGTGCAGGAGGCTGTCGAGTCTGCGAAAAGAGACAAAAATACTGCATACACACATCAGATAAAACGACACAACCGCCTCAAAATCAACCCCGAACCCAGCGACTCGAGCACAGCACGCAGAGACCTCGTCAGTAACCCCAGAAATGCCTCCAGATGCCTCTGAAATGAGCGCGGCTGTTTCACGTGTTTCTGTCTGCTGATGAATCTTTCATGCGTTTATATTTAACATGCTCGTGTCGATAATGGCTGGACATGCTGATGCAAGAAATTAGGTTTACTTTAAAAGCGAAAACTCACAATGAACATGTTGAATTAAACGTGCAGTTTAGTATTTTCTCGGAAAACGTTCTCCAATAATATTTGGTTTTTTTTGTTTTTTTTTTAATTCTGATGATTTCATGCTCTGGCCAATAGCAAATGAGGGAGATTTTAAAGCTTGTTAGATCCACTAGATAAAGATGGCGTGTGTTTGTGGTGTAATAGACACGCTGACTCTTGGCAAATGCATCTCTGTAATGGCCAGTTTGCTCTTAAATAATACATGTGCTGTCGGCGCGAGCACGTGTTTCTCTCTCTGTGTGTATGTTAATGTGTTTGGCTACACTTCTGAAGGCCAAACGTGCTCACTAATATAGTGAAATATCATCAGAATGTGTCGTTGCTGGTTCAAATCTAATGTGCATAAATGAACTGGAGCATTTTGGAGAGAAATCTCTTGTTATTTTAGTAAATGTAACATGCCCAAACGCAATGAGTCACGTTGTCTCTCAGATTTAGACTTGTGCTGACGTTCTCCGCTTCTCAGATGTTTGTGAAAAACACCCCATAATCTCACACGCGTCTCCTCTAGAGATTCAGAGATCTCGACAAACTGTGCTCAGATTTGCTCAAGATACCAAAGTCAGAGATTGTGATGGAGGGCCATATGAAATCAGTTTTAGTTTTTTCCCAAATTCCGTTTTTTTTTTTTTTTTTTGTAAATTTTTCGGGATTCTTATTTTGACTATTTTAATGGTTAAATAAAATGTTAGCCTTCAAATAGCATTATTTATTAAAAGGTATTAACATTAATACTATGAAAATACATTTTCCTTCTCAAATTCTGTTTTATTTTTACCAAATTTTGTTTAAAGTTGTCTGGATTCCATTTTAACGGTTAATTAAATTTTAATAATCGTAACGCATTTCTAATAAATTTATTTAATTAATTAATTTATTTTAATTTAATTTCTATTAAATTATTTTTTTTTCCAGAAATTTTTTGCTGTTTTAATTTTATTGGCAATCAAATGAAGGCATAAAATGTTAATTGAATTTATCTTTTAATCATATGACCTTAAACTAACTTTTTGTCAAACATTTTTTGTTAATAAATGCTTTACAAGTATTTTTGTTAGTTTGTTAAATAATGTTGTTCGCTAATGTTAACAATGGAACCATATTGTAAATTGTAACCTTTATGCCAATTGACCCGCCCCCTTTAGTTACTGTTGCTATGTGCTCTCACGCCACACATCATGTCCTCACGAAGTGAAAAATACATCGTGGAGCAAAGAGGACACTGACAACGTGTGAAACATATTTAAAATATCGTCATTTTTTTAAAAAGTTTAATCAATAAATAGCGTCTAGTGTCTCTTTAATGTGTCGTGACAGATCGCTGTAGCTCCTCGTGAACCGATCATCTCTTCATACTAGTTCATTTATAGCATCAAATAAACATGAATGAACATCAGAAGGAATGTTGTTTCAAGCGCGAAAAGACGTGAGTACACACAATTTTTCAAGTTCAAGTTCACTAAACCTGCTTTTTCGGACAAAATGGCAGATTCTGGGTTATGATTGGTTAGATCGCCTGTCAATCAAACTGCCGGCGAAGGGTCAATTGGTACAGACCTTATGCTCCACATTTATAATATCATCTTTGAACTTCCGTTTTTGCGGTTGCTCTGTATATTTCTATGGCATTGCTGTCAAAGAATAACTCGCTGGTGAAGTGTTGTAGAGTTAATGAAAGTTATCATGAGCACTGAAATGGTTAAAGCAGAAGTCTTAACAAATGTCAGTAGAGCGAGAAGATTTTAAAAGAGCAGTTCATTCATACATATGTAAGATCGCTGTGAAAATACAAACCGGAAGACAAAAGACAACGAGCGCAGCGCTACATAAAAGTCATTTTTACTGTAATGCGGTAGTAAAAAATAATAACAGAACTAAAAAGTAATACAATGACTGCATTACAAGTTACGAGAATCACTTTTGAGCGCAATTGATGTTACAAAAATGATAAGCGTTAATGAGAATTAATGTCTCCATGCAAAAAGAAAAAAAAAATCTAAATGGTCTTTATTTAATTAATATTTGTATATTTTTCCTTCAGATTTTAGGATGAAATTTGACCTAGATGTGTTATCATGAGATTAACTCAAACCCTCGATATAGAGATAATATCACTTTATTGCTACTTAAATATTAATTTGGGGGTTTACGCTTTACATCAGTGCAGTTTAATCTGAGTACATGTACTTTCTGAAAACAAATACTACTTTTTACTCAATTTTATCTAAATTTTGCTCAGATTTTTGCAGTGTTTCGTGGTTTTAACGTCAAAATCGACTGCGAATACATTGAGGATGACAATAAAATCAGTGAGTTTTCTTCAGCAAGAATTTATAAAAATATTGTTTATTAAATATTAAAACAATTATGATTTAAACTATCATTATAAAATATTAAATTTCTCTACTCTTTCTAATACTTTAGTACAAGTTGTACTTCTTTACTGTCACTCATGTTTTTAGCTAAATACATATTTTTAATAGTCTAATTTTCGAGTACTTTTACGCCCTTGAGAGAGAGTGAATCGCACTTGTGTTTCCGGAGGAGCGTCTGAGAGAAAGTTGATACTTGTATGAAACACAACTGAGCATTATCATTCTCTGTCTTGTGTTTTGCGGTCAGGTGGTGTGTGTAAGTCGGCCGGTGTCGCTCTGGTGTACGGGACGGTCCTGACCGATCACCTGTGGCGATTAGGACTTCCTCTCTCCAGCACACGGGTGAGAGAGGCTCTGTGTGTGTGTGTGTGTTGATACAGTGTGGTTTGTTTGTGCGTCCGTGATTGATATGAACAGGTGGATTTGTGCTTGACTTGATGACATCACTTCCCCGAGCGTTCAATCACAGTGCGATTGGCGTCGTGCGTTCGACTGAGCGCCGAGCAGGTGTGTGTGTGGAGGGTAAATATGCTTTTGGGATTCAGTTCAGTATGATATATTTGTGCGACGCTGTTTGTTGATGCTGAGAGAAACAACAGGTGCGGTCCGTAAAGTTCCAGCAGGTGATTGTGAGGAGATGATCACCTGTTACCCGCGGAGAAAATGACTCTTGAACGGTGTGATGAGCGCTAGAGCTGGCCGAATGTCAACGTCGGCGCTTTTTATTGTTCAATCTGAATCAGAAGCCGAGATTCAGAGCCAGAGAATCAGACTAGAGTCTAAAAATCAAACTGAGAGTCAAACTTGTGTCAGAGATTCAGGTTAGAGAGTCGAAGACTGCAATTAAAGAAAGAATAAATCAATTTAGAGAATCAAACTAGTCGAACAATCAAACTAGAGTCAGAGATTCAGAGTCAAAAAATCAAACTTGCAGTATGTCAGAGATTCAGATTAGACAATCAATGACTAATATTAAAGAATCAGTGAATCAGGTTAGAGATTCAGCGAATCAATTTAGATAATCAATGAATGAATTTAGAGATTCAATGAATCAAACTAGTCGAACAATCAAACCAGAGTCAGAGATACAGAGTCAAAAAATCAAACTTGCAGTATGTCAGAGATTCAGATTAGACTATCTAAGACTAAAATTAAAGAATGAATGAATCAGTTTAGAGATTCAGCTAATCAATTTAGATAATCAATAAATGAATTTAGAGATTCAATGAACCAATTGAGAATCAATGAATCAAATTAGAGAATCAAACTACTCAAAGAATCAAATCAGAGTCAGAGATTCAGAGTCAAAAAATCAAACTTGCAGTATGTCAGAGATTCAGATTAGATAATCAAAGACTAAAATTAAAGAATCAATAAATCAGGTTAGAGATTCAGTGAATCAATTTAGATAATCAATGAATGAATTTAGAGATTCAATGAATCAATTGAGAGAATCAATGAATCAAACTAGTCGAACAATCAAACCAGAGTCAGAGATACAGAGTCAAAAAATCAAACTTGCAGTATGTCAGAGATTCAGATTAGACAATCAATGACTAATATTAAAGAATCAGTGAATCAGGTTAGAGATTCAGCGAATCAATTTAGATAATCAATGAATGAATTTAGAGATTCAATGAATCAAACTAGTCGAACAATCAAACCAGAGTCAGAGATACAGAGTCAAACAATCAAACTTGCAGTATGTCAGAGATTCAGATTAGACTATCAAAGACTAAAATTAAAGAATCAATGAATCAGTTTAGAGATTCAGCTAATCAATTTAGATAATCAATAAATGAATTTAGAGATTCAATGAACCAATTGAGAATCAATGAATCAAATTAGAGAATCAAACTACTCAAAGAATCAAATCAGAGTCAGAGATTCAGAGTCAAAAAATCAAACTTGCAGTATGTCAGAGATTCAGATTAGATAATCAAAGACTAAAATTAAAGAATCAATAAATCAGGTTAGAGATTCAGTGAATCAATTTAGATAATCAATGAATGAATTTAGAGATTCAATGAATCAATTGAGAGAATCAATGAATCAAACTAGTCGAACAATCAAACCAGAGTCAGAGATACAGAGTCAAAAAATCAAACTTGCAGTATGTCAGAGATTCAGATTAGACAATCAATGACTAATATTAAAGAATCAGTGAATCAGGTTAGAGATTCAGCGAATCAATTTAGATAATCAATGAATGAATTTAGAGATTCAATGAATCAAACTAGTCGAACAATCAAACCAGAGTCAGAGATACAGAGTCAAAAAATCAAACTTGCAGTATGTCAGAGATTCAGATTAGACAATCAATGACTAATATTAAAGAATCAGTGAATCAGGTTAGAGATTCAGCGAATCAATTTAGATAATCAATGAATGAATTTAGAGATTCAATGAATCAATTGAGAGAATCAATGAATCAAACTAGTCGAACAATCAAACCAGAGTCAGAGATACAGAGTCAAAAAATCAAACTTGCAGTATGTCAGAGATTCAGATTAGACAATCAATGACTAATATTAAAGAATCAGTGAATCAGGTTAGAGATTCAGCGAATCAATTTAGATAATCAATGAATGAATTTAGAGATTCAATGAATCAATTGAGAGAATCAATGAATCAAACTAGTCGAACAATCAAACCAGAGTCAGAGATACAGAGTCAAAAAATCAAACTTGCAGTATGTCAGAGATTCAGATTAGATAATCAAAGACTAAAATTAAAGAATCAATAAGTCAGGTTAGAGATTCAGTGAATCAATTTAGATAATCAATAAATGAATTTAGAGATTCAATGAACCAATTGAGAATCAATGAATCAAATTAGAGAATCAAACTACTCGAACAATTAAACTAGAGTCAGAGATTCAGAGTCGGAGCATCAGACTAGAATAAGTGAATCAGATTAGAGTCTAAAAATCAAACTGGTGTCGGAGAGTCAAACTTATATCAGAGATTCAGTTTAGATATTGAAAGACTAAAATTAAGTAAATAATCAGTAAATCAATTTAGAGAATCAATTGAGAGAATCAATGAATCAAAGAATCAAACTAGTCAAACAATCAAACTAGAGTCAGATATTCAGAGTCGGAGGATCAGAATAGAATCAGTGAATCAGACTAGAGTCTAAAAATCAAACTGGTGTCGGAGAGTCAAACTTAAAGTATGTCAGATTCAGATTAGAGAATCAAAGACTAAAATTAAGGAATCAATAAATCAGTTTAGAGAATCAATATAGAGAATCAATGAATCAAAGAATCAAACTAGTCAAACAATCAAACTAGAGTCAGAGATTCAGAGTCGGAGGATCAGAATAGAATCAGTGACTCAAACTACAATCAGAAATTCAGAATTGGTAATCAATTAATCGAATTAGAGAATTAAACAATGTTCATATAATAATCAGAGTCAGAGAATAAGACTAATCAAAGAATCAAACTGGTCAAGAGACAGAAAATAAGAGTAAGAAAATCAAACTAGAGTCAAAGAATCAAACTAGACTAGAGTAAGAGATTCAGACTAGTTTCAGAGATTAAGATTAGAGAATCAAAGAATCAAACGAGAGATTAAAACTAGAGTCAAAGAATCAAACTAGTGTCAGCCATTCAGATTTGAGAATTCATTCATTAATTTAGAGAATCAAAATAGAGTCTTAGAAAAATCAGGCACGGTGAAGAATCAGACTAGACAAGAAACAGAAAATCAGAGATAGAGAATAGAGAATCAAAATATAGTGAAATAAGAAAATAATCAAACTAGAGTCGTAGAATCAAACTAAGCATGGTACAGAGATTCAGATTAGAGAATCAAAGAATCAAATTATTGAATAAAACACGAGTCAGAATCAGACTAGAGTCTAAAACTCAAACTGGAGTCGCAGTGTCAAATTTATGTCAGAGATTCAGATTAGAGAATCAAAGACTAAAATTAAAGAATCAGTAAATCAATTTAGAGAATCAATGAATCAACTTAGAGAATCAAACTAGACAAACAATCAATCTAGAGTCAGAGATTCAGAGTCAAAGAATCAGACTAGAATCAGTGAATCAGACTTGAGTTGAAGAATCAAATTACAGTCAGATTAAGAATCGAGAATCAATTAATCAAGTTAGAGAATCAAATGATGGTCATAGAATAATCAAATAAGCGAATCAAACAAGTGTCGGAGATTCATATTAGAAAATTAATTAATTACTTTAAAGAATCAAACTAGAGTCAAAGAAAAATCAGACTCAGTGAAGAATCAAACTAGACAAGAAACAAAATCAGAGTAAGAGAATCAAACTAGTTAGAGCATTAGAGATCAGGAATAGAGAATCAAACGAAGTAGATTAGAGAATCAAATTGAGTCAAACAAGAGTCAGAGAATATGAATCAAACTACAGCAGCTCCTCAGAATAAACTAGAGTCAGATTATCCAGATTCATGTTGTGTAAATCTTTTAGCTTTTCAGGACACAGAATAAAACCCAGGTCTGGACTGAATGGATCCAGTTACATTTGTTGTTTTTTTTTCCCTCTTGTAGTCTAATTATCATTTCTAATAATATTCCTCAGAGGTCTAAGAGAGATACTAGAGAGAAAAAAATGAGCGCAGATAAAAATCCAATTAAAGGAGACGCGGGGCTGGAGAAGAGTCAGATGGTGTTCCAGTGTGAGCAGCGTTTATCTGGCACAGCGGCAGATCTGTCTGTGTGTGTCTGTGGTTTGTAGGCTGCGTTTTAAAGTGTGTCCTGCAGGCAGATATTGATGACCTGTTTTTAAAATGTGCTGATGCAGCAGTGATGAAACTACAGCGTCTCATGTACTTCTCACTCACTCGCTCGCGCTCCGTTTCTCTTTATATAAAGGGATTGAACTGACTTTAGGGGTGATTTGTGTGATAACACATCTAGGGCACATTTCGTCCCGATATCTGAAAGAAAAATGCTAAATTATTAATAAAACAAAGCCTGTGTTGAAAGACCATTAAGATCTATTGTGACATTTAAGCACATTTTCATGCAAAATCTCATTACTGTAATGCAGTCATTTTTATTAATTCCAATGTTTTTTTGCGCTGTATTGCAGCAAAAATGAAAACCACAACAAATACAACTGTTATAATTAAATAAACTAGAATATATATTTGTTCACATACAGTAATGGCAATCAGATTTTTTTGTTATATTAATGATATTTATTTTATAATATCATGAATGTAACAATAATATATTGTTTTTTTATTGCATTAAAATAATAAAATGTTGTCATGAAAATAGTGTCACAATGCAAAAAAGGAAGACAAAATCCCTTAAAACATCTTGTGTATGTATATATATATATATATATATATATATATATATATATATTGTGCATTAAATTGATGAAAATTTGGGTTAAAAGTTGTTATGAAAATAAACAATAATAAAATCAAAACCTTAATACCTTAATGAACCTTAAATTAATTTTCTTGCAAAGTTTATTAAATACATTTTAATTTATTGTTCATATTACAGTAAGTTGAAAAGGTTTTATATATTTTTTGCATTATATTAATGAAAATATGGGTTAAATATGCTTAATTGTCCTGAAATTATGCCATGATTCAACACATAATAATAATAATAATAATAATAATGACCCCTTAAATAATGTACCCTAAATTACTTTTTTCCAAAATAAAAGTTTTCCAAAATACATGCAAAATGTAATATCTATTTTGTTGTTGTTGTTGTTATTGTTCATTTTACCGTTATTTGAAGTTGTTTTTTGTATAATTTTAATGTAAATTTTGGTTTAATGTAATGATGATGCAAATAATTCTAATTGCTAAAAAAAAGGCCTCCGTTTTGCAAAAAAGTGCATTTTTTGAGCACATTACTGTAAGATGAATAAGATTTATTTGTTGTTGTTGTTGTTATTTTGCATTACAATAATGAAAATTTGGGTTAAAAGTTGTAATGAAAATAGTTAAAATGCGAAATGCCAAAACAAACAAACAAACAAACAAACAAACTTAAATGAACAAGAATTTTCTTGCAAAATGAATTGAATATTTTTGTTGTCAGCATTACAGTAATGAGAATAAGATTGTCTTTGTTGTGGCCTTACATTAATGGAAATTTGGCTTAAATGTGCTTTTAATTATTTCATGACTCAACAAAATAATACTTGCTTACATTTATTTTCTTTCAAAATATAAAATACCTTATATAATATATGCAAAATCTCTATTTGTACAGTGATTGTATATTCTACATTTGTTATTACATTAAAGAAAATTTGCCTTTAACGTCATGATGCAAACAAAAATTCTTTTAAAAGGCTACACTTTTTGCAAAGCACAATATTGTCTTACAAAAAATACGCAAAATATACTAAAAGATTTCTTTCCGTTGATTACGAGGAGAAATATGAGCGTGGCAGTTCCCAGCATGTGTGCGAGACACAGCAGATTCACGCTTGGCTGTTTTAATGACATACAGATGCTTCACAGTGGAAGAAACACGGCTCGTCCTCCATCTTTATATGTTCTTCTCTGTTTTATGATGTTTGTTTGTGGTGCTTGTCGGTTTCAGACGGCGTATCTTGAGAGGATTGTGGGTAGAGCCTGTTCACTCACATCCGCCATCAATACTGTCATCAGAGAAAACCCCCTCGCTCTCTCCCTCTCTCGCTCTCTCTCTCTCTCTCCACGCTGGAGGCTGCTATGATCCTGGTTCAGACTCAGTCTTAAAGTAAAGCCGCTGTGAGACGAGAGCAAAGGAAGGAGTAAAAGAGTATCAGACACACTGACGCCGCTTCTCGAGGTGTTTCCTGAGAAACCACTGAATTCTAGACCTCCAAACATCAGAAAAGTCAGAAGCGGCATCTAGGAGGAGAGGAGGAGAGAAGGAGAGGAGACAGGAGGAGAATCCAGCTGTCCTGAACTCAAGAGAGACAGAGAGAGAAATATCTGTAGAGGGTTTTTTGCGGCTGAAATGATGATGTACTTTTGGGTGAGTATGAAAATCGCCGCATTTGCTGCATGTCTGCGATACGCGCAAGAGAAACGCACTGGTGATGTTCATGTTCACTGCGCTTGTGTTAGGTGTGTTTGATCAACTGTGAACTACTCACTTCTGTTTCGCTCGGGACAGGGAGTTTATTGTGTGCCGTATTTCTCAGAAGAGGCTCGCTTAGTGCTCAGGACACTTTGTGGAGTTCAACTTCGTCAGGAGACGCAAAACAGAGACACACGAGTCATCCAGTACGATCATAGACCCTTAAAATGAATGTGGTCGTATTGAGATTGGGATCAGTTTGAGACAATATTGAGATTTCTTTGAAACTGCTGCAAGTCTTGGACATTTGGAGACATCAATTAGATCTTTCTTGTGATTTACTATTTTCTATGGACGATTTCGAAAACTGTCATTGCTCAGATGTTGCTCTTTCATGGCTCAGGGAATTTAGTGTTTCTTGGTATCAATATTATCTCAAATGTTTCTCCAAAAATGAAAAGAAATCAAATTTGAGATCCCTTCTGAAGCTCTAGAGGAGACATATGAGATCTGTGAAACAGGCGACTCCATTTGCTCTCCGTTCAATCTCAGTTGATCTCTTGGAGAAAGTTTTGAGACCTTAAAGAGATCTCCTCAAAGACCTGATTATTCGTTGGCGATGAAGGGAAATGTCATTGCTCAGATGTTGCTCTTTCATGGCTCAGGGAACTTGACGTGTTTCTTGGTATCAACATTACCTCAAATGTTTCTCCAAAAATCAAAATAAGTCAATCTCATTGATGGAGAAACAGTTGAGACCTCAAAGACCTGATTATTTGTTGGCGATAAAGGGAAATCTCTTTCATGGCTCAGGGAATTTAGTGTTTCTTGGTATTAACGTTACCTCAAATATTTCTCCAAAAATCAAAAAAATTCAATTTGAGATCTCTTCTGAAGCTCTAGAGGAAAACAGGCGACTCCGTTTGCTCTCCGTTCAATCTCAGTTGATCTCTTGGAGAAAGTTTTGAGACCTTAAAGAAATCTCCTTTCTGATTTGTCTTTGGCGATGAAGGGAAATGTCATTGCTCAGATGTTGCTCTTTCATGGCTCAGGGAATTTAGTGTTTCTTGGTATTAACGTTACCTCAAATATTTCTCCAAAAATCAAAAGAAATCAAATTTGAGATCTCTTCTGAAGCTCTAGAGGAGACATGTGTGAGACCTGTGAAACAGGCGACTTATTTGCTCTTCATTCAATCTCTTGGTAAAAGATTTGACTCCTCAAAGAAATCTCTTTTCTATTTTTTCTTTGGCGAGTTAGGGAAATGTTATTGGTCAAATGTCGCTCTTTCATGGCTCAGGGTGTTTCTTGGTATCAAGATTATATCAAAAGTTTCTCCAAAAAACTAAAGAAATACTAGTTAAGATCGCTTCTGAAACTCTAGAAGACACATATGTGAGATCTGTTAAGCAGAGGACTTTATTTGGTCTCCATTCACTATCATTGGTGTCTTGGAGAAAGGTTGGAGACCTCAAAGAGATCTCCTTTTTGATTTTTCTTTTCTATGGGCGATTTAGGAAAATGTTATTGCTCAGATACTACACTTTTATGGCTCAGGGAACTTGATGTTTCTTGGTATCAACATTACCTCAAATGTTTCTCCAAAAATCAAAAGAAATCAAATTTGATGTCTCTTTTGAAGCTCTAGAAGGAGACATGTGAGAACTGTGAAACTTCATTTGCTCTCCATTCAATCTCATTGATGTCTTGGAGAAACATTTGAGACCTCAAAGAGATATCATTTCTTTGGTGATTTATGGAAATGTCATTGCTCAGATGTTGCTCTTTCGTGGCTCAGGGAACTTGATGTTTCAACATTATCTCAAATGTTTCTCCAAAAATCAAAAGAAATCAATCTCATTGAGGGAGAAACATCTGAGACCTCAACGACCTGTTTTTTTTTGGCGATTTAGAGAAATGTTATTGCTCAACTTTTGCTCTTTCGTGGCTCAGGGAAGTTAATATGTTTCTCAGTATTGACATTAATCTCTGATTTTTCTCCTACAATTAAAATAAATAAAAATTAAGATCTCTGAAACTCTAAAGGAGACACGTGTGAGATTATGGATGTTTTTCGCAGTAAAAAAATGTAAGAATTCAGCTGAAGTCTCTATTTGATCTCCATTCGCTCTCATTGCTGTTTAGGACAGACAGCTGAGATACAGAAGACGTCTGGTGTGTGATTTCTTCTTCATCCAGGAGTGTGTTTCTGTGTTGGAGTGTTTCATCTCTGAGCTCAATAGAGTGGACCTATTTCTCAGATGTTTCTTTCAGTCTCAGTGAGCTTCAAATGAGTTCATTTCGCTGTATTCATTCATTTTTCTAGAGTGAACTGGGTTATGTGAGGGAGTCAGGTGTTCCTGCACAGTCCACATCAGTGAGATGAACATGAGCGCTGACTGAGTTCTGCTTGTTCGATCTCTGAACTCACGAAGATCACGTGTGTGTGTGTGTTTGTAGAATCAGCAGAATTGTCCCATAAACCTTCTGTGCTGTATTTTACAGTGTGTGTAGCGTTCATGCTCTCACTGCACAGGATTTACAGAAACACAACACCATGAAGAGCAGCTGAGATTCTCATTCTGTTGATTTGTCTGTCACCCTCTTCACTGCAGTTGGAAGAGAAAACTCATAACACAATTTCTCTAGTGTAAATATGAAAGTCTCTTTATGTACAGTGTGTGTGTAGAATTACATTCCGCATTTTAGGGTGTGTTCACGCTTTGATTCGATTAAAACTCTGGTGCGATGGATCGGTTCGTTTGAATAAGTGTGAACGCTGCCATCCGAACCCTGGTGCGCTCCAAACAAAAAGGTCTCAGTCGGCTTCCGAACGATTCGACTGAAATATGAACGCAACACAGACCTCTAAGTGAACCAAAAACAGGACGTGATGTCTCAAGATGCGACCGTATAAAACACAAACACACCTTTTTTTCTCATTGTATTAGCGTTCTTGTCCATTACAGGCATCAGAAACCGCATCTCCTCGCTACAAATCTTCACCTGCTGCTGTTTTGACTCCTTTACACATTTTAGAAGCTCTTCACGAGTTCTCAGCTGGTCAAAATACCATCATATGTTCACCACGAGCTTTAGGTTCAGTTTTAAGTTTAAACACTAAGCGACCAAAAAAACCAAGAGAACTGAACTACGTGTGTGAACACACTCTTAGATACTAGTTACTAAATGGAAAGACCCATGGCCGGTTGCGTAAACTGCTTAGACTAGTCTTTAAAATTATTCATCTAATTACTTTCAAGAGTGGTCCTAACATTTTGAAACAAGTTACATCAAAACAGTTACAGTTTAAGTCAGTTTGGTTACAGTTCAAATTAGATTGGTCTAATTTGAATTGGAAAAGTAAGATTGATTATCTCTTGTCTAACTGCCGGTTGGTCAAACTTGTTCTTAACTTAGAGACTACGTTTATGAAACTGGCCCTTGGTGTTTAAAGGGGACATATCATGAAAATCTGACTTTTTCCATGTTTAAGTGCTATAATCTGGTCACTGGTGAATCTACCAACCTAGAAAACGTGCGTAACTTTGTTTTTGAGACGCTCATATTTCACTCCCCTTGTGACGTAGGAAGGGGAACGTATTACAACATTTCCACCCTCAGCGCCGCCATTTTGTTTAGGTTTGGTTTGGTTTGAACAATGTAAGGCTGAACACCGTTATCTTTTTGGCTGTGTGAGATTCTCCAGCTTTGTTGTTGTTGAGCAACCGAAGCATGAGCTGTTAAAGCTCCGCCCTATTCTGGAAAGGGGGCGGGAGCAGCAGCTCATTTGCATTTAAAGGGACACACACAAAAACTGTTTTTTTCTCACATCTAAATAGGTGCAAATTTGACAAGCTATAATAAATGATCTGTGGGGTATTTTGAGCTGAAACTTTCTGGAGACACCAGAGACTTCTTGCGAAAATTGGCGTTATTGGTCCCCTTCATGTCAAGTATCACTATAATTGCTCAGTATTAGTGTTTGTGATGTGATCAGTTCTCAAGCGCTATTAAAGTTCGGGATGAGTGTGTCGTCCTGCAGCGTTGGAGTGATTCCTTAAATCATGTGTGTTGTTGAGAAGAGTTTGTGTTGATACTTTACTAACTGATCAGAAGTCTGCTGGACCAGAAAACATCCCACAGACAAACATCACTGCTATTTTCCTTAGAAAATGTAAAAATCCTGTTTCTGAAATGCACTGCCGTCCAGTTGCACTCTCTGTAATGATTTACACTGATCCACACCTTTTATGCATAGACTGCCGAATGATGGATTGATCATTACTTTAAACACGTCTGGCTTTCTTACAAAGCTTTATTGATGAACTTTATTGGTTTTAATTGATGCAGAGATTTGAGGAAAACATACACAGATATTTCAATTAAAATTAAGAGCCAAAGAATCCTTTTCTTCCTTTTTCTTTTAAAAGAATGCAGTGTAGTGGATACTGAAATAAAAGCATCTCGTCACACATTAGTGTTTAAAATCATCTCATGAAGTTACATTTGAATTATTCTGATCAGTTATAGTTACTGAATGGGAACACTTTATTAGTGGTTTTTAGTCATGTGATCAAACCTATAACCGCTTCATAATAACTGTATGTTGAATATAAATTGATTTTGATATTTGTGTTTGTTGGCCAACAATACTTGGTTAATAAAATGGTTGTAAGAAAATCTAGAGATTATCAGGATTTGTTTGTCTGTGTAATGAGGAGTCAGCGGGATGGGATCCAAATGCAGCTTTATTACAAACGTGGTCAGAACAGGCAAAGGTCAAACAGTGGCAGACGGGTATAAAGGAGGATATAGGCAGAATTGTAGTATATACTCAGGCGAAGAGATCGAGGCAGGCGGCAGGCAAACAACCGTCCGTAAATCCAAGCAGTAAATCCAACAAGGTAGGCAGCGAACAATCAATCAGCGAACAAGCCGGAATAGACAGGCAGAAGACCAGGAAAACGAGACACGGGGATAAACGTTCAGAATTGACTGTGGTAAGCAAATCCAGACTTCGCGGGGAGTGATGTGTGAATGGTGTTTTTATATGATGTGGGTGATTAGGTGCGGCTGGTGCGGTGATCAGTGAATGGGTATGGGGCTCATGGGAAATGTAGTCCTGTGTGAATGAATGAGAGTGAGAATGTGTGAGAAGAGTCCAGAGTGGAGCGCCCTCTAGTTGATTTTGCGGGCACTCCAGCTGACAGTCATAACAGTCTGCCTGTGCAAAAATGATGCAGAGCTGAAATGTAGAACCAGAAGAAGCTCAAATATTAGAGTTTTCATGTCGTTTTGATCATACCCGGATCAGACTTCATTATTATTTGTATCATGTGAATACAATCAGAGTAAATGTGTCCAGCTTCTGACTGCTTGTTTACTAAAGTCGGCCTGAGACAGTCTTTTCTTCTCTATTGTGACGTGTATCTGAGTGAAACGGCTTTACAAACAAGAACAAATGTAGGGCGGAGCTTGATTTTGTCTGTGGGGAAGTGATCGGATGGTTGAGGTTTGCTGTTGGTGAATCTCATGTGATTTCATGGTGACTTTAGTTTTGAATATTGCAGCTATTCTCATTGAGACAGCGGTGAGACGCGTGGAGACACAGAGGTGAAGGGTGTACAGGTATGCGGTGTTACCTGTCTCTGGGGAAACCGCAGCTCTGCAGTGCAGTATGGGAATTGAGTGCGTTCGCTCCTCATTAGAATATTTATTCAGGAAACAGATGTTCAGTTTGAGGGCGACACCTTGGGCTCTCTGTCCCCTGCTGTTCACACACACACACTCACGCATGCAGGGCCGGCGAAGGCTCTGAGGGGCTCAAACCCTCCGCAGCAGCATTAATCTCTCTGAATGGAGCTCCATCTGCTGAAGAGAAAACACTCAGGTGATGGAGTCACACCAGAAATTACTGAGACAAAACATGAGATCAGATTTAACCCTGATGGGCTGCGTTTCATCAGACAGAGAGAGAGAGAGAGAGATGTGGTGTTTGTGTCCTGCTCTGAATCTGATGAATAATTGACGAGAACAGAGGCTTTACTGTGGAACAACGAATGATGTTCATAGAGGAGAAAGAGAGAGACTCACCAGAGAAACAAGAAAGAGTGTTATCTATGCATCCATTCATGCATCCATCCATTCATCCATCGTTCATTCTAGCTGTCTATCCATCTGTCGTTATATTGTTCTATCTATCTATCTATCTATCTATCTATCTATCTATCTATCTATCTATCTATCTATCTATCTATCTATCTATCTATCTATCCGTCTATCTATCTATCTATCTATCTATCTATCTATCTAGCTATCTATCTATCTAGCTATCTATCCGTCTATCCATCTATCTATCTATCCGTCTATCCATCTATCCATCTATGCGTTTATCCGTTTATCCGTCTATCTATCTATTGTCTCTCTGTTGTTCTCTATCTATCTATCTATCTATCTATCTATCTATCTATCTATCTATCTATCTATCTATCTATCTATCGTCTCTCTGTTGTTCTCTATCTATCTATCTATCTATCTATCTATCTATCTATCTATCTATCTATCTATCTATCTATCTATCTATCTATCTATCTATCTATCTCTCTATCTCTCTGTCTGTCATTCTATCTGTCATTATATTGTTCTATCTATCTATCTATCTATCTATCTATCTATCTATCTATCTATCTATCTATCTATCTATCTATCTATCTATCTATCTATCTATCTCTCTGTCTGTCATTCTATCTATCTATCTATCTATCTATCTATCTATCTATCTATCTATCTATCTATCTATCTATCTATCTATCTCTCTGTCATTATAATGTTCTATCTATCTATCTATCTATCTATCTATCTATCTATCTATCTATCTATCTATCTATCTATCTATCTATCTATCTATCTATCTATCTATCTATCTATCTCTCTGTCTGTCATTATATTGTTCTATCTATCTATCTATCTATCTATCTATCTATCTATCTATCTATCTATCTATCTATCTATCTATCTATCTATCTATCTCTCTGTCATTCTATCTGTCTATCTATCATTCTATCTATCTGTCTGTCTGTTGTTCTGTCTATCATTCTATTAAATATAAATATCTATAAATATTCTATAACATAATATATGAGTAATATTATATAATATCTGAAAATATAAATATTAAATGTGTATGATTTATGAAGTGTCTGTTTTCAAGAGTATTTACTGTAATTGATGTCACACTGTGAGCTCAAACATTTCAACACTTTCATCCCTATTCGAGAATCATCACAGCAGATTACCGTCAATCATGACAATGTTTTCCAGATCATGTTTGAATACGTGAATGAGATTTTAGAGATTGTGCGAGGAAGAGATTCTAGGTCAATCCGGAGTGATTCCCAGAGGATGTGACCCAAACTCACTCCTCGTCTGTTGGAAACATTAGAAAAATCAGCTAGATTCCAGTATAGTTTGAGGCGCCGAGGTTAAACACCATTAATTATCTGTATTTTTAACATATGGCTTGTTGTTTGTAATTTTTCCCTGCAGGATGTGAGTGGAATGAGATTAGAGGATGATTGTGTTTTGACCGGCGGCTCTGCCCACATCTCAGCTGCCGCACCTGCCTCATATTGATTAACCACTAACAGCAGTTTCTCACTGCGAGATTTTCATATACACGTCCACCGAGAGCGACGGCCGCTCAGGGGAAATCACATTCCGAGAGCGTCGACTTGTGTGCAGAAATTCACCTCTGCGATCGCACCTGCCGTCATTAGATTGTCGTGCATATGGCGAACCGCAGCGGGCCGGACCGATCTATACACACCGAGAGAGAGAGGGAGAGTCTAATGTCTGCCAGCCGTCACATCACTAACGATATGAATCACCATAGATGCTGATCGTCATGCATTACTCGCCTCTGTCCGCCATCTTGGTGTGGGGCCATTAACGCTGAGACCGGCGCACCGCAGGGACCGATGACATCGACCCGCGTTTGATCCAGTGACACGTATTTATCATAATGTGTTACAGTGATTTTAGCACATGCACAAAGCAGTGGTAGTCAAAGCATAAAACTATTATACAGTCAAGTTATCTATCTATCTATCTGTGTATTGTTCTGTCTGTCTTATGTCTATCTGTCGATCTATCTATCTGTCTGTCTGTCTGTCTGCCTGTCGTTCTATCTATCTATCTATCTGTCTGTCTGTCTGTCTGTCTGTCTGTCTGTCTATCTATCTATCTATCTATCTATCTATCTATCTGTCTGTCTGTCGTTCTGTCTGTCTGTCGTTCTGTCTGTCTATCTATCTATCTATCTGTCTGTCTATCTATCTATCTATCTATCTATCTGTCTATCTATCTGTCTATCTGTCTGTCTGTCTGTCTCTCGGTCATTCAGTCTATCTGTCTATCTGTTGTTATAGCCATCTATCTATATGTCTTTTTCTATATCTATCTATCTATCTATCTATCTATCTATCTATCTATCTATCTATCTATCTATCTATTGTTATAGCTATCGTTCGATCTATTGGTCTGTCTTATCTATCTACCTATCTGTCTATCTAGCTGTCTGTCTATCTATCTATCTATCTATCTATCTATCTATCTATCTATCTATCTATCTATCTATCTATCTGTCTGTCTGTCTATCTATCTATCTATCTATCTATCTATCTATCTATCTATCTATCTATCTATCTATCTATCTATCTATCTATCTATCTATCTGTCTATCTGTCTCTCGGTCATTCATCTGTTGTTATTGCCATCTATCTATATGTCTTTTTCTATATCTATCTATCTATCTATCTATCTATCTATCTATCTATCTATCTATCTATCTATCTATCTATCTATCTATCTATCTGTCTGTCTGTCTGTCTGTCTGTCTGTCTGTCGTTATGTCTGTCGTTATGTCTGTCTGTCTGTCTGTCTGTCTGTCGGTCGTTATGTCTGTCGTTATGTCTGTCTGTCTGTCTGTCTGTCTGTCGTTATGTCTGTCTGTCGTTATGTCTGTCTGTCTGTCTATCTATCTATCTATCTATCTGTC
Organism: Zacco platypus; assembly: GCA_038088235.1. Taxonomy (NCBI): domain Eukaryota; kingdom Metazoa; phylum Chordata; class Actinopteri; order Cypriniformes; family Xenocyprididae; genus Zacco; species Zacco platypus. Next base: position 7,936,595 of record CM076083.1, on the reverse strand, counting down.
TATCTGTCTATCTGTCTGTCTGCCTGTCTCTCGGTCATTCAGTCTATCTATCTATCTATTGTTATAGCTATCGTTCGATCTATCTATCTATCTATCTATCTATCTATCTATCTATCTATCTATCTATCTATCTATCTATCTATCTATCTATCTATCTATCTATCTATCTATCTATCTATCTATCTATCTGTCTGTCTGTCTGTCTGTCTGTCATTCTGTCTGTCTGTCTGTCTGTCTGTCTGTCTGTCTGTCTGTCGTTCTGTCTATCTGTTGTTATAGCCATCTATCTATATGTCTTTTTCTCTATCTATCTATCTATCTATCTATCTATCTATCTATCTATCTATCTATCTATCTATCTGTCTATCTATCTATCTATCTATCTATCTGTCTGTCTGTCTGTCTGTCTGTCTGTCTGTCTGTCTCTCGGTCGTTCTGTCTATCTGTTGTTATAGCCATCTATCTATATGTCTTTTTCTCTATCTATCTATCTATCTATCTATCTATCTATCTATCTATCTATCTATCTATCTATCTATCTATCTATCTATCTATCTATCTATCTATCTATCTATCTATCTATCTATCTATCTATCTATCTATCTAGCTATTGTTATAGCTATCGTTCGAGCTATCTGTTTGTTTATCTATCTATCTATCTATCTATCTATCTATCTATCTATCTATCTATCTATCTATCTATCTATCTATCTATCTATCTATCTATCTATCTATCTATCTATCTATCTATTGTTATAGCTATCGTTCGATCTATCTGTGTGTTTATCTATCTATCTATCTATCTATCTATCTATCTATCTATCTATCTATCTATCTATCTATCTATCTATCTATCTATCTATCTATCTATCTGTCTATCTATCTATCTGTCTGTATGTCAGTCGTTCAGTCTATCTGTCTATCTGTTGTTATAGCTATCGTTCTATCTATCTATCTATCTATCTATCTATCTAGTTATATGTCTTTTTTCTATATCTCTATGTCTATATGTCTATCTATCTATCGTTCTATCTATCTATTTTTCCTGTTCTGGCCTCTTTAAACTGAGTCCGAATGTCTTTTGTCAGATGTATGATGTCATATGTGAGCCTGGTCCAGCCTCGTGTTTTCCTTCAAAAGCGTTTGACCATTAAGGGTCGTAAAGCTGTTTAATTTGCTTTATACGGTCACGCCGGGGGCCAGTAAAGCCCTGCGGTGATGCTCTGACTGTGTGTGTGTGTGAAAGGGCAGTAAAATGTGAGCACAGAGTGACATTAGTGTTATGGGATATTGACCAATTTTTGGAGAGTTTATGGCGCTAATCAAGGGCCGCGTCTGAGGCCGAGATGAATGTGTGTGTTGAGAGCAGAAAGTCACAACAGGAGTGTATTATTTTTTACAGAGAGAGGAGAACAATCACTATGACTTTGAGTTGGTCTGTATGAAGACGTCCCACGCTGGACTCTGATAAAGCTGTCCGCGTATATATTTAGTGCTTTAATAAACGTAATGTGGCATGTCGAATCCCTGAAGAGCTTCCCAAACTAGATGCTGCTGATATTTAAAACATCTTCACACTTTCTTACAGTCATTAGTTTGTGGAGACGAGTTTAGGTGAAGTAAACCTGAGATTTTCTTTCCTTCCCTTTGTTTTTAATTCGCCTTTTTTGAAATTTCTCTCATATTTGTTTTGCCTCCATTGCTGCTTAACAAGTGAATACCGCAATTATGTCTATAAATTAGTGCCTGACGAAAAATTACAATTAATAAGCAGTTTCTCATGTAGGTTTTTCCCTATGTGTTCTACATAATGTCCACTAGGAGTTGCTCTCGGCAAATGTTTTCTTTTATTGGTTTTCCCTAAAGAGATACGCTGTTTTTGAAAATGAAAGTACGCGTAATGGTCGTCTCTCTTGTTTTGCCGTGAAACGAGAGTTCGTGTCTTTATTAAAACCAAAACACTGATGATTTATCGCTCATTCGCCCGCGACCCACCCGCAATGAATTGAATGTTGTTTTTATTACCCGACCCGCGGAACAGATTATCCGCAGCTCACTAGTACCTATATGCTATTGCAGTATATATTAATATTCTTAAATGATATTTTATTTTTTAAATTATTTTATTTAGGTTTTATTTTTATATTCTTAGTTTTCATTTTAGTTGTAGTCTTTTTATGTGCATTTTCATTTTTATTAGAATTAATATATTTTTATTTTAGTACTTCAACTTATTTTAATTATGAATTAAATTGTGTGTGTGTGTATGTATATATATATATATATATATATATATATATATATATATAATATTAATAAATACTATTATATATTTGTTATATATATATATATATATATATATATATATATATATATATATATAATTTTTTTGTATTTATTACTTTTAATATATTTAGCTTACTTTATTTATAATTTTATAAATTTGTTTCCCAGAACTGACATTGAAATGGACGCAGTTTTGTACTCTTTCTTCTATTTGAATATGGCGGGATCTGAGCAGATAATCTTTTATAACACAGAAGTGTTGTTGTGTTTCTGATGGTGTTTGTGTTGGTTTTTCACGATGCTGAAGATGGTGCATGATGATATTCAGATCTTTGCAGGCTGCTTGTGCACTCAGGTCCAGAAACACATAAACATCTGAACCGGAAGAACGAGAGAAATTGTGTGTGTGTGTGTGTGTGTGTTTCTTCTGAATCACTTTGCCATTTCCACTCCAATCTTCACTTGCCCTGAATGTTCCTCTCGGCCAAGTCTCTACATCACAATACGGCTCTTTTTAAACCAGCCACTTGGTCTTTCCTTGTTGAACATTAAATTTTAATGTTTCGTACCCATAAGGAGGAAACAACGTCTAAAAATAGTGCCTGGCATTAGTTTGTGACTTTAAAACGTGAGATGGCAGGAGTGAATGTGTTTTTGTGCTCTATGTGGATATAAAGTGCTTTCTGAAGTCCAATGAGCCTTTTGATTGACACCATATCTATCTATCTATCTATCATCTATCTATCTATCTATCTATCTATCTATCTATCTATCTATCTATCTATCTATCTATCTATCTATCATCTATCTATCTATCTATCTATCTATCTATCTATCTATCTATCTATCTATCTATCTATCTATCGTTCTCTCTATCATTCTCTCTATCTATCTATCTACTTATCTATGTCTGTCTGTCTGTCATATCTATCTATCCATCCATCTATCATTTGTAATATCTATCCATCATCTGTCGTTCTATTGTTTTATCTTTATTTATATCCATCAGTCCATCTATCATTAATTACATCCATCAATCAATCGTTCTATCGTTCGTTACATCTATCCATCTATCAATCTATCGTTCATTATATCCATCCATCATTTTATCATTTGTAATATCCATCCATCCATCATTTATCTTTCTTTCGTTTGTTATATATATCTATCTATCTAACCGTCCATCCATCCATCCATTCATTCATTCATCTATCATTTGTTACATTCATCAATCCATCAATTCATCCATCCATCCTTGTATTGTTTGTAAAATCCATCCATCCCTCCATCCATCCATCATTCTATCGTTCGTTACATCCATCCATATTTCTTTATATCTATTCATCCATCCATACATTCATCCATCCATAAATCCTCCGTTGTATCATCCATCCATTCATCCATCCATCCATCTATCATTCTGTCATTCGTTCCAACCATCCATCCATCCATCCATCCATCTATCTTTCTTTATATCTATTCATCCATCCATCCATCCATTCATCATCCTTCTATCGTCTGTTACATCCATCCATCATTCTTCTATCGTCTGTTACATCCATCCATCCATCTATCTTTCTTTATATCTATTCATCCATCCATCCATCCATTCATCATCCTTCTATCGTCTTACATCCATCATCATCCTTCTATCGTTTGTTACATCCATCCATCCATCCATCCATCTATCTTTCTTTATATCTATTCATCCATCCATCCATCCATTCATCATCCTTCTATCGTCTGTTACATCCATCCATCATTCTTCTATCGTCTGTTACATCCATCCATCATCCTTCTATCGTCTGTTACATCCATCATCATCCTTCTATCGTCTGTTACATCCATCATCATCCTTCTATCGTTTGTTACATCCATCCATCCATCTATCTTTCTTTATATCTATTCATCCATCCATCCATCCATTCATCATCCTTCTATCGTCTGTTACATCCATCATCATCCTTCTATCGTTTGTTACATCCATCCATCCATCTATCTTTCTTTATATCTATTCATCCATCCATCCATCCATTCATCATCCTTCTATCGTCTGTTACATCCATCCATCATTCTTCTATCGTCTGTTACATCCATCCATCATCCTTCTATCGTCTGTTACATCCATCCATCATTCTTCTTTCGTCTGTTACATCCATCCATCATCCTTCTGTCATCTGTTACATCCATCCACCCATCCATCCACCCATCCATCACCCTTACTCTATAAATAACGAATCTCAAAAGAAATGTTTCTGTGAAGCATCTAATGTGTCAAGAACTTTAGTGCAGTGCTCTGTTGTCTGTGTGTCATTTTGAGTAAATCTGCAGTTGTTTTCTTTGACTTTCTTATACTTTATACAGCAGATTACAGCAGATGTCTCATCTTCCTCCTCAACCACGAACAAACACTGAGTGACTGTAGTTTACACACACACACACACACACACACACACACACACACACACACACATTGACTCAGTGAGGGAATGTGTGCTGGGCTCATTCAGTGTCCTAATGGAGAGAGAAAGATATGATAGAGAGGGTATATAGTTTCTGTTGTGTAGTGATGTGTCTCAGGGTGTGTCTGAGAGCAGATGGATGAGAAACCATCTGCTGAAAATGGACACACACACACACACACACACACCACAAATCAATGTTAATGAGCACATACCATATATTTGCATTGTTTATATATTAAATATATAAACTAAATATAATGACTTCAGACTTTAGTGGCTAAATGAACTTTAAAACAGTATAGTATTTATTTATGAATCTTTTTTTAAACCTTTTAGGACAATACCAAATGTTCTCAAAAGGATTAGTTCACTTCAGATTTAAAATTTCCTGTTAATTTACCCCCATGCCATCCATGGTGATTGTCTTTCTTTCTTCAGTGGAAAAGAAATTGATTTTTGAGGAAAAAAAAAAAAAACATTCCTTTTCTCCATAAAGTGGACTTCAACAGTTACCAACGGGCTGACGGTCCAGATTGCAGTTTCAGTGCACTTGACACAGAAGTTTGTAAACAGCTGTCAACATGAACGATGCTGCTACTATCTATCTATTCCCAACTCTATTTGGAACATCGGATCCCTGTCAATATTCAAGAAAATTCATCACTTATATTCCTCATTTGTAAGTCGCCTTGGATAAAAGCATCTGCTAAATGAATAAATGTAAATGTAAAGCTACCAGTCAAACTTTGGGACATATTTACTCATTATATTACATTTTACATCAGGGAGTCTTTTGTCAGGCGAACCCCTTTCTTCAAGTACTCGATGGTATTTTAAGTTAATATTTCAGTAATTTAACAATGTATACATTAACACCACATTTATATTTGTCCACATAACTTATTTGAATCATTTAAGCAGAAGCAGCTGTCTCACTTCAAGCGATCCTCCCTCTGTAGTGTGTAGGCCACACTGATGCTCACCGTACCACGTGATCCGTCCTGTAGTTCCGACACGAAACTGTCGGGAGTGAGCGAACAGGATCCTCCCCAGCGTTCATCTCTCGGCTCTTCTGCGAGTGGACGTCTGGCTGATGTTGTGTCCTGTATTTCTCCTCGTCTCTCTTTCTCTCGGAGTGATTAATGGTGCAGCGTGTTTCAGTTTTTGCCCTAGAGCAGCTGCAGTGCAGCACCTCTCACAGTGTCTGTCTGTCTCTCCGGTGTGTTTATTATCTAGGTAGACTTGGTGGGCAATGTTTCGGATCATTTTCCCTGAGAAGCTCTTTTTGGAGGTGTCTTTTAGGGGGTTTTGGATAGTGTTCGTGTCATGCTTCTTGTTCTATTTTGAACAATTCGACAGTGTTTATTATTCTGAGGAAAATCTTGGTTTTCATGATCTTTCATCAAAATGGAATCACTTTCTCCATGTCTGAAGCAGCTTTTCAAAAACAGATAGATGGAGAACAAAGGAATGGAAAAGAGCGCAGGCTCTGAGTTGAACATTTTTAAGGCAAGACTCTGCGTTTAACATTGAACTAATAATAAATATCATCATACTTTTGCCAGTCGATTAATCACAGGACATCAAGACAATTGTTTCGTATGGAATTTTGTTTCAGCCACTAAATAAAATAAATACATAAAAAAGGTCATTACGACTTTTTCTCACTTTTTTCTTAGAATTTCAAGATTTAAACTTGCAATTGCATGATATAAAGTCAGAATTGTGAGATATAAAGTCAGAATTGTGAGTTATAAAGTCAGAATTGTGAGATATAAAGTCAGAATTGAGTGATATAAAGTCAGAATAGTGAGATATAAAGTCAGAATAGTGAGATATAAAGTCAGAATAGTGAGATATAAAGTCAGAATAGTGAGATATAAAGTCAGAATTGTGAGATATAAAGTCAGAATTGTGAGATATAAAGTCAGAATTGTGAGTTATAAAGTCAGAATAGTGAGATATAAAGTCAGAATAGTGAGATATAAAGTCAGAATTGTGAGTTATAAAGTCAGAATAGTGAGATATAAAGTCAGAATTGTGAGTTATAAAGTCAGAATTGTGAGATATAAAGTCAGAATTGTGAGATATAAACTATTCATAATTGGACATTATAACACGCAATTGCAAATTTATATCTCACAATTCTGAGAAAAAAAGACAGAATTTTGACAAAAAAGTCAGATTGCAGATCCCAATTCTGACTTTTTTCTTGCAATTACGAGTTTATATCATTCGATTCTAATTTTATATCATGCAACAGCGAGAAAAAAAGTCAGTATTGTGCGATTAAAAAAAGTTGCAATTACTTTTTTACATAAAATAGTTTATTAATTATTATTATTAAATTATTATTATTTAAAAAGATTATTATATTTCTAACATGTTTTGTGTTTGAAAACGGTCCTTTTTTTACCTTTCATGTCTTAAACAACCATGTAGGAAGACTCATCATGGCCGTATTCCTGGATGACAATGACAATATTCATCAGCGTTAAAATTGTGGAAAAAATGGTTCAGAGAGCATGAAGAATCACGTTGGCATGATTCAGACCTGAACCTCAGTGTAAGAGTTTGGGATGTGCTGGAGGAGACTTTACAGAGTGCTTGACTCTTGACTTTTGACTCTTGTGTTTACAAGATCTTGACCAAAAACTGATGGAAATAACATTACAACATTTATTCTTTATGATTATTTTTATAATGAGTCTTCCTACATGGTAGTTTAAGACATGCAAAGCTACACACTCCATCTTTTAGGGTTAAAAGAACCGTTTCCAAACATAAAACATGGTAGAAACATAATAATCACTGTAATAATGATCCAGTCATAGACTCTTAAGTGTTTGCCTATTTAAATCTTTTTAATTTATTTATATATTTTTTTTAAATTTTTTTAGCTGCGCAATGTATTTTTATTATTATTATTTAGTGGCAGAAACAAGCCTCCATATTTTTGTATTACAATTTTTCTGAAATGTTTAAATATGCAAGTGAGACATAAAAGTATACTAATTTGCCTATATTTTCAGAAGATAAATCTGAACATTGGATAAAGCCAGGTTCAACATTCTTGCTTTGTTTTCTTGACATATCAGAGTTAAACGTTTTTACAGAAGGGATTTTGGATATCAGTTTTTATCACTCCATAAATCAGAAAATACTGCCAACAGCCAGAAAAAAAACATGCTTTTAGAAATAAAAATGTTCTATAAATCTGGCAAATGGAATATGAGCAAACCCCTCAGTAAAAACCTTCAGAGTATACACACGAACAAAACTGTAAAGTTTGGTGTGTGTAAATAAAGCTGACGTGGAGAAAAAAACTTTAAAAATATGTATTCTCCAAATAGTTAAGAGTAAAAAAACACATTTAAATGTGACTAAACTGGACTGGAAGACAACATGGACGCAAAACTGACCAAAATCTCACCTTAGACACTCAACGATGATGGTGAGAGATGCTGAAAAATGGCTTGATTTAGTGTAACAGCCAAAGACGATGCATTTGTAGACAAACGAATAAATAAATGAGTCCAATTCTCACTATCAATATATCACTGTATATTACTATGATATTGGCTGTTTATTAGTACTTATTAAGCACATATTAATGCCTTAATCTGCATGAACATATACATCCTTAAATCCTGAATATAACTACCACCTTAATAACTATTAATAAGCAGTAATTAGGCATTTGAGGCAAAAATCACAGTTAATAGTGAGATTTGGACCCTAAGCTAAAGTGTGACCATCAATTAAAATATCAGGTTTATTTTAGTTTTCATTATTTATTTTTTGGGGAATTTAGTCTCTGTTTGGTTTATATTTAATCCGTAGTAATGCACATGAGATCCACCAACAGCAAACCACAACCATCCAATCAATTCCCCACGGACAAAATCAAGCCCCGCCCTACATTTGTTCTTATTCGTGAAGCCGTTTCACTTCAGAATAGAGAAGAAAAGTCCGTCTCATGCTGACTTTAAAGTGTTTTTAAATCAGTACTTTTGGTCTTAATACCCTGTTAACACCCCTGACAGGAGAGTGTGTGGTCATGTGATGTTACGAGGATGAGATGCCGTGGTTGTGCGGCTCAAATGAAGTGTAACACACCAGAGACGCACGGACACACACGCGCAGACAGCGTCGCAGTGATGTAATTTGTAGTGAAATCACATTAGTGTGTGTGTGTGATGGACGCCATACACAGAACATCTGTTACTGACACACACCGTTTGATTGATGCCTCTGCTTATGTGTGAGTGCATGTGAACAGGTAACTGTCTTTAAAAAATCTGCACATGAAGAATTGTAAATAAAGCAAGATTATTATATATCTCAGTTTAATGTGAAGAGCAGAGACGAATCATCTTTAGATCGAATCTTCTCCGAGCAAACTTGCAGAGAAATAGATCTGCGTCTCCTGAAGGGAAAGTCAGTGCGTTAGATAGCAGATGAATAGTGGTGCTCGTGTTTTAGTCTTGAATGAGATCAACGTGCATGTTGTTGTTGTTGTTGTTGTTTTTATCGACTCCAGACAGGAATGAATGCATAAGGGCACTTACTAGGCGTCAGAGAGCACTGCGAATCTATCGATTTCAATGGTGCATGAAGGATCTAGAGAGAAAATTGCAAGTGTGTAAATTACACGTGAGCAAAAGTTTGAGGAGGACTTGTGATGTATTCCTGCTTGATTTCAAACTGAAGCGAGTTTTTTACACACGCGTCTACTTCTGCTTCTATTTGAAATGTAATTTATTCCTGTGATTCCTTCAGTGTCACATGATCCTTCAGAAATCATTCGGATATGATGATTTGATGCTCAAGAAACATTTCTGATTATTATCAGTGTTGAGAACAGTAATATTTTTCTGGAAACTGATAGGTTTTATTTTTCAGCATACTCAAGTTTAAGAGAACAGCGTTTATTTGAGATAGAAATGCTTTGTGATATTATAAATGCCTTTACTTTTGATCAATTCAGATTTTTGAATGGTAGTCTAAAATAACACCGTCTTTGCGGCATCATAAAGAAAAGACCAATCAGAAGTCTGTATGCAAATTTTATAATGATGTAATCACAGCTCGAGTTTGAATGCGGAACATTTTAATAGTGTCAATGAGAGATTTTCGACTTCTTTTTTTTATTTTTCGACTTCCATTTAGCTTATAAATGGCTTTTAAATTGCACTTCAAAATGAAATCTCGAAAATATTGTCAGAAAGTAAAGAATGCATGTAAAGCGTTCAGTTGAGACGCATTTGGTACCAAAAACAACGCAGAAAACGCAGAAGTGTATATATATATATATTGACATGCATGTCTATATTTAACAAATATATATATATATATATATATATATATATCATATATATATCATATTTAATATTTTTTATTTTATATTTAATATTTTTATATATATATATTAATTGCAAAAATATTTTATATATATAATATTTTATATTTTTTATTTTATATTTAATATTTTTTATATATATATATATTAATTGCAAAACATATTTTATATATATATATATATATATATATATATTTGTTAAATATAGACATGCATGTGTGTATTTATATATACATAATAAACACAGTACACACATATATTGTGTGTAAACAAACTTTAATTTTGCATGCAATTAATCATTTGACAGCACTATCATTATTCTATGATAATTCAAAAGTATTCACTCTCTTATAAATAAGAGGTTCAATGGTTCCACAAAGAACCTTTAACATCCACGGAATCTTTCCATGCCACGAAAGGTTCTTTGTATGTTCTTCACACTAGGAAAAAACATATTTTTTTGAGTATTTTTAAGACTACATTTAATGTTCAGTCAAACTAAAGGGTTGATGAATGAATCACTTCTGCTCATATTATTGTATTTTGTAGTTGTTTTGGATGGGAGCATCAGCTAAATGATGAATGTCGTGTTAAGGGTGTGTAGTGACTATAATTAGCTTTCTGTAAAAGCAGCAGAAGTCTGTAGCGTGTCCTCGTTTATGTGTGCGCGTGTCCTTGAGTGTGTTTTCAGGGGTCTTTGTGAGTGTTGGGCTCTAAAGGGGGTCGTGGGCAATTAAAGCACACATGCAGCGCTGCTATACGATCACACACACACACACACACACACACACTGCTCTCACGCACCTCCCACCTCCGCATGTGGATGTTTAAGTGATCTTTATTGTGTGCGGAGTAAACAGAGAGCGAGCGAGGGAAGCCGTGTTGAGCTCAGAACAGCGCAGCTGCATTGTGCTTATACAGCAGGACCGAGAGACAGACAGATAGAGACGAGAGAGAGAGACAGCAGTGGTTAAATGTGGAAATCGTCCTCTTTGAGCTCCATGGCAAACTCTGCATGCGTGCTGCTGTCCGGCTCCGGGATGATGCCACATTCCCTGCACGCGCCGCCTGCGTTCCTCTACTTATCCGAGGTAAGGATCCTCACGTCGCCTTTGCTTTTATCCGCTCCTTTCTCGTTTTTCATTCCTTCGCGAGTGAATGAACATGCCTTTTCTCGTCGTGACCTCTGACCCCTTCTCTGTTTGGGGTCAGCGCTCTGCTTTTATTCCACTTTTCCATGCTTTAATTTCACGTTAGCTCCGTTGTTTACGCTGGCTCAAGTGCTGATTTACTTTCTAGTGTTGCAGTTTAGTACGAGTTTGGAATTTCATTGTGAGAATGTCGCTTTTTCTTGCTTTCCAGTCACAAAATGGAAGAAGATGTGCTCGAAACACAAATCTGTCATTCATTTTAGGTCATAATTAGCAAACTTATGCAGATTTTTATGCAATATTATGCAGATGCTCTCATGAATTATTCAGGATTTCCGTGACTTTTCCCTGTTAAATTACTAAACGCTGTTCTTAATTAACTTGAATTACTTTGTAGAATAAGTCATTAGTTTCTTCATTGGATGTTAAAGTCAGCGGGGTTTTGTTTTTGAAGATTTTCACAAAGATGCATCATGTGTTTGCGACCGTATCAATATTGGCAAATATTTGCATTTTCTTTTTCTTTTTTATTGATAATTATTGATATCTGTGTTTTTCCCCCGAATATCAGGTGAAAACTGGCCGATAATATCAGTGCTGCTGTTTTATTACTCCAATAAGTGAATTAATTTTGTATATATGATGTATACTATACTGTTTAAATTTCTTTTTGACATTTTATTGTTCATATGAATTGGTTATGTGGATCTGGTATTTCAGTGTGGCATTTGTGGTTTCATCTATAGATACAAATTTATATACATATATATATATATATATATATATATATATATACACACATATAAATTTGACATGTACATGCCAGAAAGCTGTTATTCGTTTTAGCTCATCATCACTAATATTAGCATATGCAAATACGCTCATGAATTATTCAGGAGCTGCTTGTGTTAGCTTGCTTGATCAATGTTCATAATTAACTTGGTTGAATTAGTTATTACATTAGTTTAGTTTTAGTGCACATGGTTTTCTTTTTAAAATATTTTATTTTATTAGCAATGCTTGAAATATTGGTTTCTACATATCAATATTTTAATATTTTCCTTTTTATAATTTTTACTAATATATATATATATGTGTATGTATATTAATCAATATACATATATAACATATATATATATATATATATATATATATATATATATATATATATATATAAAATTGGTTTTTACATATTGGTAGTTTACTATCAATATAGTATCAATATTACTATCAATTACTATATATATATATATATATATATATATATATATATATAATTGGTTTCTACATATTGGTAGTTTACTATCAATATAGTATCAATATTACTATCAATTACTATATATATATATATATATATATATATATATAAAATTGGTTTCTACATATTGGTAGTTTACTATCAATATAGTATCAATATTACTATCAGTTACTATATATATATATATATATATATATATATAAAATAGGTTTCTACATATTGGTAGTTTACTATCAATATAGTATCAATATTACTATCAGTTACTATATATATATATATATATATATATATATATATATATATATATATATATATATATAATATCGGTTTCTACATATCGGTAGTTTACTATCAATGCTCGAGATATCGGTTTCTACATAACGATATTTTATTATCAATGCTTGAGATATTGTTTTCTGCATATCGATATTTTATTAGCAATGCTTGATGTATCAGTTTCTTCATATTGATATTTTATTAGCAATGCTTGATGTATCGGTTCCTACATATCGGTATTTTTATTAGCAATGCTTGATAAATCAGTTTCTATATATCACTAGTTTATTATCAATGCTTGAGATATCGGTTTCGTCAAATCAATATTTTATTATCAATGCTCGAGATATCGGTTTCCGTATATCTGTATATTATCAATGCTTGAGATATCGGTTTCTACATAACGATATTTTATTATCAATGCTCGAGATATTGGTTTCCGCATATCTGTATATTATTAGCAATACTTGAGATATCGGTTTCTACATATCGGTATTTTTATTAGCAATGCTTGATAAATCAGTTTCTATATATCACTAGTTTATTATCAATCCTTGAGATATCGGTTTCTACATATACGTGTCAACCAAAATAAGCATTTCAATTTTAAATTGTTCATATTGGTCTGAATTCGCTGATGTTTTAAGTAGATATTGGGCTTTTTCTGTACTGGGATTCATCAGTACTAAAGTTATTTATCTTTTCTGTTACATGATAATACTTGATTTGAGAGATTCACTTGCAAAATTGTAAATTAGTGCTTTAATATAAACAATATTTAAAACACCATGCAAAACAGTATTGATTTATGATATCATATTGTTTACCAGACAACATTTTGACATTAGTGCTTGTTTAGTTGTTGCGCATGTATGCGAGTGCTGTTATAGTGATACAGCACTAAGACACAAGAGAGCGATAAATGAGATGAGTGCTTCCTTTCTGCTTTTAAATCACTCCGAGACAGCAGGAGAAGTGTCTCCTCCCCCATCTGTCCACACACACATGATGCTGGCACTCGGTCGCCTTGCGTCGAGTCGCCCTGTGAAGAATCCAGGGCAAACGATCCTCCAGAGAGCAGGACATATTATTCATGAGGCTGCGTGTTTATGAGCGAATGTGTTTGTGCGCTTAATTGATTTCATATTCAAACACATGGCCCTGTTTGCTGCAGTATGTACTGCTGAATTATTGATACAGTTCACGAATGTGACGCGATTGTAACGCAGACAGAAACGCAGGAATGAAATTAGACACATACAGTACAGTGGGATAATTGGCGAAGTGGATGCTACAGAACAATCTGTCACTTTATTTGTCTTGTGGCGGAGTGAAATATATCAGAGCGTACACACAGCTGGTGAAGTGTGTGTTTTGAAGAGGGTAAAGCACAGCACGTGTGAAACTGATTCTTGCATTACAGGAACAGGTTGTTTGGATTCTGAGGCTGGATTTGAAGAATGTGATTTTGCTTTTTTCCGTGTTTTTGCTCTGTTTTTGATTGATCATTTTGTAAGTAGTGACTTGTGACTCTGGCAATCAAACATCTCTCTCTTAAAGGGCTCCTTGATTATGTTGCTGTTTGAGCATAAACAACATCTGCAAAGTTACGACGCTCAAAGTTCAATGCAAAGGGAGATATTACAGAAATCGCTTTTTAAACGAACTACTTCCTGGGTCAGTGACATCACAAACCATGCAATTTACATAAACCCCGCCCCCGAGAACACGCAATAAAGGGGGTGAGGACATGTTGGGCTGCTTTAGAGAAGAGGAAGAGTTGTTGTTGATGCCGTCATTTGGATTTGCACAAAAGATGAACATGACGGCACATGCTAGTCGATGAGTTGAATCAACTCCACAGAAACTACATAAATTTATCCTCTAACCGTTCAGAAACGTCCAGTTTCATTCTAAAAGTTGTAACTTCTTCCTGAGTCTCTCCATCAGTGTCGACTCTGGTTTGAACAATGTTATTCTGAACACCGTTATCATTTTGGCTGCGTGAGATTCTCCAGCTTTGTTGTTGTTGAAGCGCAAGCTGTTAAAGCTCCGCCCTCTTCTGGAAAGGGGGTCGGGAGCAGCAGCTCATTTGCATTTAAAGGGACACACACACCCAAACAGGGGCAAATTTGGCAAGCTTTAATAAATGATATGTGGGGGATTTTGAGCTGAAACTTCACAGACACATTCTGGAGACACTCACTCATCTTGTGAGAAGGGACATTATTGGTCCCCTTTAAGTACTGTAAGTAAATCTGAATACTTTAAGTGAGTTGAATCACTTGCATAGTCCATTATTAATTTGTCTCATCATTTATTGGGGGTCCCTTTTAAGTCTAGTTTTATTTTGTAGCACATTAAATATTTAGTTAAATTCTACTGCTTATCGCTGGGTTTTTGCTATCGGGGCCCAAACTTTCAGCTGAAGAACTAGTGAAAACATGGTAAAACTTGTGCTTTTGCTGTTTGTGTCGCTCTGAGGATCCTTCTGAACTTTAGAAATAATTTCACTCTGATCTGAAGCGTTTGAACGGCACATTTGGGTGCTGACTGACTCATTATGTATATGTGCCTTAAAGGTACAGTAGCACAAAAAGACACTCTTAGAGCGCGTTTTTCTATTCCAGTGCGCTACTTTTCCATTGTTTTTCTGTCTATTTTTGCTCGCGCCTCACGTCTTTTGCAGCGGATTTAGTTTTAATTCATTCATTTTGATTTAATTTTCCATCACATTTTTTATGAATTAAACAGCTTATAGACATACTTATAAAAAAAATCTGTTAAACATGAAATTATCATGAAACCATTGAAGATATTTCTCCTTCTAGAACCTTTTCAGCATAAAGGGTTCTTTAAAATTGAGTCAAGAACCCTAGAGTTCCATACCTCGTTTCTACAGGTGTTTAATTCTAAGCAATTGTGGAAAATGCTAATGAAAAATAAATGCGTGAACAAGTATCAGCAGTGAGAAAGTAAAAACTCAGCAAAATCTTCTGCATCTCTCTCTCTCTCTCTCGCTCTCTCTGAGGGTTTGTCGTCCTGCAGGTGGTCAGTTTGTCCGGTTGGAGAGACTGCGGTTGAACTACATCAGTGAATCTCGGGTCCGTCTGGTTCTGCATCACTGACCGAATCAAATGAGACGGGGCTCGAGATAGATTCTCCTTCTCTCTCGATATCAGGCTGAGAGCGCTGGTGAACATGCTTGCGTTCATCGCAGAAACATTTTTCATTACAAATGATATTATCTGCATAACAGTTGGAGTGGAACGTTCATTTGTAACATGACTGTGAATGTGCCGCATGAACAGCAGCTGATGATCGTCTTCTCCAGGATGATCTGGGACGATCCAGAGCGCATCTTGAGCTTTAACCGTCTGTCACAGACATAGAGACGAATCATGAACACTCTTTTCTAGATTTCTAAGTGACTAGTTAAATGAAAGTGTTCTTGATCATGTGACTGATGATGATGTTATATATTTATGCATCAGAAAACAATTTCAACTACAGTTGAACCAGGACGCTTGGGTTGGTCACAGTAAATCCTCTTATAGGCTGCTATTGTTTAACACAAAGGCCTAATTTATCTATGCGGACGCTTCATCGCTGTAAATTGTGTGTGTGTGTGTGTGTGTGTGTGTGTGTGTCAGTATAATACTCTCTCTCTCTCTCTCTCTCTCTCTCTCGCTCGGTAATAAATTCCTCCACACTCTTACAGTCTTTTCTCTGTCGTTCTATCTGCTGATTACCGTCGCTGCTGCTCCTCTAATTAACTGTGTGTGTGTGTGTGTGTGTGTGTGAGAGAGAGAGAGAGAGAGAGAGAGCAGTTAGAAAATCACAGTGTAAATCGCAGGCTGTTCCAGGAGGTTCTTCTGATGCGCTTACATTTTAAGGGTGAAAATCCAATCTGTGTGTGTGTGTGGTTTACATACAGTTGTTTTCTATGGTTTTTACTCACTATCAGTGTAGAAATTGCTTTTCATTCACTAGTATTGTGTAGTCAGGTTTACATAAGACTAGTAGTAATCTGCTTATTTATATATTTTTTTTCTTTTTTATTTATGCTTATAAATAAAAACTATAATAATAATAGTAAAATACGTACAAAAGTATAAAACTGCATGCATGAATGAATGAATTGGTCGAATAAATGTATATATATTATCTATTTATTTTTATTTATTTTATTTTTACATATGAATTAAAATTGTAGCAGTGTTTAAGGAGGTTTATTTTATTCATTTTTATAAGTACAAGAAATAAATGAGTAAATGAAGAAATCAAAGTTAGGAAAACTGCATGTATTTATTTATATTTATTAAAAAAAATATATAAAAATCAATTTTTATTGTTTATTGATTTTTTGAATTTTACTTTTTATTACCTATTTATTGATTTATTTTACTGTATTTATCTATTTATTTAATGATAATTATAAATTAAGCGATGATCGAGTTAAATAAGTACAAGAATGAATGAATGCATGAATAAATTTGCAAAATAAATCTGTTTATTTACTACTTTCACTTTTTATTAATTTATTTGACCGCTTTTTAAAACTTGTGAATAAATAAAACTCATAAGTAAAATAAATAAATTAAATAGGTAAATAAATAAATAAATAAATAAAATGTAAGAGATTTATTATTTTAATATATTTTTTATTTATATATATATTTCTTGATTTATTATTTATTATTATTTATTTCTCTACTTTATTTCTCTAAAATATTGGAGAACGTGATGGCAGAGCTGCATGAAAGCGGCAGTGATGTGTGAGTATATCCAGTATTTCTGTCCATCAAAGAGACAGAAGAGTCTTCCAGTGTTTCGGCAGTTTCCTGTCACGTCTTCAGCAGAAGCGTCTCTTTACGGGTCACTGACAAGTACCCGATCAGGACTTCTGGAGAGCGTCTCTCTCTCTCTCTCTCTCTCTCGGTGTGTTTTTCATCTCTTCGGACAGTTTAGGGCTGAATTACGCTGACAGAAAACGGGAAATGATAGACAGCCGCGAGACGCATGTGCTCATAAATCGCGAGTCGCTCCAGGTGATTTATGAGACGTGTGTGAAGACGGCGTATCAGTCTTCACCTCCTCGAGCCCTTCGCCGCTTTATTAATGACCGCGTGATCGCCTTGTCTTGCGTTCTGAAGTTTAATTTCATTTCCATCAGATGCGGACAGCAGCGGCGAGCAATGTCTTTAAACGCTCATCCTTTACGCTGCTGCTAAAGAAGCATCATTCACTCTCAAATCACAGATTCAACAAACTCGCATCAATATCTGTGCTGCCGCCGGCCATTTCAGGACACTGAACTACTTACAGAGAACTTATTCTCAGTGTTAGGCCCACATCGCGTCTTATTCTGGACAAGAACCGCCCACTTGGACAGGGAGACCGTTTGATTGACATGTGAAGTGACCAATCACGGTTCACTGTGTGATGTGCCGTTAAAGGTCATGTAAATCTGTCAGTTGGATGCTTTTTATAGAAGAATTGATGATTTATTGTAAATATATCCGCACATTGAGTTAATAAATGACCCTTAATGCACATTGTAAGTGAACCACAATCTGAACGCGTGAGTTTGGGTGCTTTAAATGGATTTGAGTTCATTTCTCTCATCTCTCAAACAAACCAAATGTGTAACATCTCTTCATGACTCGATTGGTTTTGTATGAAGCATATTATCATGTTAGTGTTGTACATTAAAATATTAAAGTAATATATTTTATTATTTATTATTATTGGTTTATTTAGTTGTATTATTGTTTATAATAATATTTTAGTAATAACAAATATATATTTAGTAATGTTATTATTACTTATGGTATTATTGTTAATTATTTTAAGTATTATTTTATCATATCAAACATAACTTTATTTTTTAAATAGTTTTTTTTTTCTGTGAAAATGAAAACTTCAGGGATAACCACATTGAAATTATAGAAATTTAGACGCAACTATATTATAAATATTATATTGATATAAATTATTTAGTAAATATTTTAATATAATTGTTATATATAATCTAAACATTTTTCTAATATTTTATTGTTTAGTAATACTTTTTATTGTTGGTTATAATGTTGTATTATTTATTATTTTTTTTGTACATTTTATTGTTATGTTTTCAGTTTTTTATTGTATTTTATCATATTTTTTTAATTTTAGTTTTTAGTAATATATTAAATTAATATTTTGTATTTTTATTTTTTGTGAAAATTAAGAATCTAAAGTTTAACGTCTTTAAAATTGTAAAATATTTTTTTTACGTAGAGCATACAATTTAATATTGTTATCATAGTTCGATTTATATTAAATGTATTATCAATTAATTCAATTAGTTTATTAAATATTATATTGATACGCATTATATATTAAATCTTTTATATAATATATTTGCTTTAATTATTTATTTGAAATGTATTACCAATCATTTATTAAATTTTATAATAATATTAATAATATATGAAATTGTGTTAGTGTAATATCTTTGTGCTAACTGTAAAATATAATAATAATAACAATAAATGTCAGAATAGTCCCAGCGTTGAGCCTCTGATATCACGGTGGTTGTACCGTAAGACAGAAATCAGAGCGTTCCAGCGGACACAGAAGAAATCCTGCTGCTGTGAGATCTAGTTAAAGGAACTCACTGATCCACACTTTAACTAGATTATTGAGAGCCGGTTATTGAGTTTCGTACGAGCTGCTCTTCACTGCCTCTCTCTCTGTGTGTCAGTCCACTGGCAGAAGTCACAGGAAGTGATGCATCTATACAACAAAAAGCTTTGGATCGAGTCCAGATCTTTGGGTTTTACTGCTGAATGTCTTAATAAGGATCTCCAGAATAATTCACTTCTACTGTACATGTGCTGTCAGATCTCCACAGACAGGATGAGACAGGCCTCTGTCAGTGAAATACTGAGATCAGGTTACCGTGCTTTATCCAGGTAAATGTGTGTCGGCTCCAATACTTACTGCACTGGATATACGTGTGTGTGTGTGTGTGTGTGTATCGATTCAAACACACAGCTGATATCACTGCCTTTGTGTTTGTCAAGTCAGTCAGTCTTCTGTGTTTCTCTTTTCTCTACAATTTCACTTTTTTTTAGTTTAGTTTTTTTAAGAATGCACACTTAAAAAATCAAGGTTCTTTATTGGCATTGACGGTTCCATGAAGAACCTTTAACATCTATAGAATCTGTGGTTCTTCTGTGACATCACTGTGAAAACCTCCGTTTGAACCGTTGCTTTTAAGAGTGCAGTTGTAAATCAGTAAAGGATTACCATATGTGATGTGCTCTATGTTTTTGTGTTTATATGTAAATAAATTCTGTTCATCGTATAAAGAGATTGGATCTCTCCAGAAGTCTTGGATTAAACCGCTCTTTTGAATGGAGGGTACATACTGATTATTTTACGATGACCTTTTTTGGACCTTCTAAGTTTTGTTTACCTGGATTATCAGTGGAGGAACAAAAAACTCCCAGGTTTCATTAAAAAAACACCTTCATTTGTGTTTTGTGTTGAAGATAAATGAAACAAAAATGATGACAGAATTTTCATTTTTGGTTGATTTCTCCCATTAGCATGCTAGTAAATATTGATACATGTATAAAGATGGTATTGTCTCTAGCTCAATCCCACTTGCGCCACCAACTGTCCAAACTTGCGTAAGGGCTAGACGACAAATTCTTCCTTGGCTCAAGATGATTCAAATAGCCCGATTCGGACGGGACTAGTTTTCTAAATGACGTTTGAGTTAGAATTCTTATAACTCGACGTCTGTGATTTCATGTACGGATTCGGACGGGACTAACATCTCCGTGTTTATCACAGAGATGGTTCTGGATGTGGCCGTTACAGAAGCTCCTGTGCTGTATTTACATGCATCATCTATGATGTATCTTTAATCCATTATTTACTGATATAATTTTTATTTATTATTAAAACCCTATTTAAGTAAACTACACATGTTCTGTGTATATTAAGTCCACATATGTGAGCTCTTACTCTTTCTTATTTGACACCGCATTAAAATTTGCGAAATTTGGCTCTATTTTTTAGTTTTATCATTTATTCTTTCATCGGATACTATCCAAATTGAAGTGAAATAAAAGTATACAGAAGATTGGTGCGCATACGGTATCTCATGTAGATCAAAAAGCTCATGAGGTGAAGCGTTAGCATAATATAATCTCTGAAATGAAGGGACATTGGCATTCGGACGGGATTAGATTTTTTAGACGATCACTGAGTTTGCAGAAAAACAAGGTAATTTGCTCTGGAATTTTTACAGAGGTTGTGTGAAAAAAAAAAACAGCCATGGCATATTCAGACAGGATTATAAATTCCTCTATCGACCCCCTGTAAAACTAGTCCCGTCCAAATAGAGCTAAAGACGTCATTTTCAGTCATGCATTTTGAATTTTCCAAAAAAACTACTGTAACACAGTTCGTAAGAACGGGAAGGAGGCGGGAACCAGCGAACGTTAACCATAACTTTAATAATAAAAAATAAAATAAACAAACAATAAAACGAAAGTAAAAGGGCGGCAGTCGCCGTGAGGAACAAACAAACAAATTAAACACAACATAAAGTCCAGGCCTGGTCCTCTCTCGTCCTTCACTGTCGTCGCTCCTCTTTTATGCTTCCGGAGCTCCTCTGTGAGAGATACGAGACCGGTGCAGCGTGCAGCTGACGCTCATTATCACTCGCGTCACCGGCCTCGCGCCGTTCCCTCACGGCTCTCGCCCGCCCTACTCCTCACAACTACTTTTTCGAATTACCCCTAAGCTGTTGTTACGATTTTCACGAAAATTCAACCAGATAATCTTCAGACCGTGCTGACAAAAAGTTGCAAAAAGTTGTTTATCAAACCATTTTTGAAAAATGTGTGAACGATTTTACGTAGCATTCGTGAAAATAGATGTAAGGCTGTATCTCTAAACATGGTCCATGTCATCACAAGCATGACCTGAGGTTACGTGCTGTGTTTCAGCACAGCGCCACCTACTGGTCCGGAGATACTAAAAATGGCTATTTTTTGCTTAGAACATCTGAAAGATATGTCCAAATATCATAAAAGTATTCTCATTAGATTCAAGGCATCATGCCAAGTGAAATGATAGCAAATTTTCTCATAGCTGCAATTTTGGGCGTCGACCATTTTGAATTTTGTAGCAAAATGCTGTATTTTCATCATTTTGAAACTCAGTATGGGTCATCAGCATGATGCCCTGAAGGATTCTAAGAAGTTTCGAACTTTTTTTTGTTAAGTGGTTGACTTATTTTCATGGTGTTCCTGAATCCTTGCCGAGTCCAACGATACCAAACATGCTAGGTTTTATCTTATGGTTAGCGCAACGTTGTAATTTAGCATTTAAACAACATTTGTGAATATCTTCATCGTTTGTCCGAGAGAGACGAAACCACAGTAGGAAAATCACAAGCATCGGTCATTGACTATATGCTATATATGCAAAACATTTTGATAGAAGTGGCAAAAAAAAATATTTTCTCTAAATTTGACACACTTACGTATAGGGGCATTCGGAGGACACAAAAAGTGGTGGCGCTATTATTGAACAAAACATGAAATTGGCTCTAACTACAGTACCGTTGGTCTGATTGACTTCAAAATTGGCATGCAGTATCTTTGTCTCAGTTGATATCATAGTCCATTGTTGGTCTGTTGCTAGCTTCCATGTCTTCTTCTGCTGCGCTTGGCCACTTAATTGCTGCTTTTTGCTACATTTTTAAATGCATCGCTATCAGATGATGTAATTAGGTTTTATTTCCAATCAGAGCTGTATTTAACAGGACAAAATCAATGCCGATCTCAGTGGATCTTTGTCAGGGTAGATGTTAATTTTAATTTGATGTGAATGAGAGCGAGTCTGTGAGGGATAGATGTACGGTTTGGTCAATATGTTCAATATTTTGTTGTCTGAGTGATTGACACGCAGCAGCGCGACCATGCGTTAGTCCTTCAGACTCGTTCTCATTCACGTCAAATTAAAGTTTCTGTCCTGGCTGAGATCCATCAGAGTGACGGCACTGACTAAACTAAAGCATTTCATCAAATAAAACTGCTTGAATACAGTTTAAAAAAATAAGAGGGGGCTTTTGCATAGATTTTTTTTCTTAGTATGAAGAACTTTTTAATAATCTAAAGAATTGTTTTAAACCTTTTTTGGAACAGAAAGATCCCATGGACGTTAAAGGTTCTTCATCGAACCAACAATGCCAATGAAAACCTTTATTTTTAAGAGTGTACTGTAGTATATGGGAGTTGAACACAGTATTTTACTAAATATTTCCCAGCAAAACATACATTGTCAAAACCTGCACAGCAACTCAAACTGGGGAATCTTTTTTTTTCTTTAAATTTAGTGAATCTAAGTTTATTCACTAAAATGAATTGAACATTTCAGTAAATATTTTTAGGAGAGCATGTTTTATTATCATCTCAGTTCAAAGTGTGAGAATAACACCGTCATTGGAAAGTTACTGTCTTTTTAATAGAAAATCTACTATATTTGTATTAACGTATTTTCCAGAATATAAGTTGCGTTTTTTCTCATCTGAAATGTACTGCGATTTACATTCAAAAGTGACTTTTATTAGTTGATGCCAGCAAGACATGTGCAAAGTGAAAAATATTTGGTGTAGGAACAATTTTTTACTTAGAAATCGCTGGTAAATTTCACAAATAATCACAAAGAAATGGCAAGTAACACATAAAATTAAACGTGAATTTTACGTGAAAGTATAAACACTAAAATAGTATTTTCTTGTACAGTGTACTTCAATAATCTTTGCTTTATTTACAAGTTATTATATATAATTATATATATATATATATATATATATATATATATATATAATTTATCTTATCTTTATATATCGGCCAAATTTTCTTATTGGGATGATAACGATAACATTAAAAATGAACATATATCAGCCGATACCGATATGGTCGCCGATATATCGTGCATCCCTATTGTAAATGTTTCTTTTTTATTTATTGGTATTTTACATTTATTATTTAGCCTTATTTTTCGTAAAACTGCTGTCAAGGAGTCTTTGTTGTTCTGCGTGTGTGTGTGGCCTCGGCAGGTATTTTCTGTAGTGCTATGCAAATTGCAGCAATTAGCATGTAAATGATCATGAGTTGAAATGAGAGGAGAAAAATAAATATTGATGCTAATTCCTGGCGGTGGAGAAAAACAAGCCTTATGTGTGTGTGTGCCTGTATGTGTAACCTTAAAGCTCATTTCCATATGTTAATTGGCCAGTTGTATGTTTAGATTATTATTACTGAAGTTTAAATGAATCAATCAGTGCTGGAGATAATTAGTATGCTGGAGGCGGAGCCTAACGGGTCACAGGATCCATCATTGTGCTTTATTAGAGTAAACTTCACACTCTGAGTCATTCAGTCCAGATCAATTTAAGTGTGTGTGTGTGTGTGTGTGTGTGTGTGTGTGTGTGAGTGGGTTGTTGTGGTGGGTGTAATTTGATAATCTAAAGAAACCCAATGGACTGTAAAGCACTCAAGACTTTCAGAGCGTCTGATCTCAATCTCACAGGGAAATCAGACCAGGGTTGTGCAAAATTCATAATTCAAGTCATAATTTGAATCTGAATTGGATTTGGCAGCAAATCACAGGATGGTGAAATGGGATGGCGAGAACTGAACAGAAATTCGGCAGTCGCACAACATACATCTAAAAACTATTTGTGTTAGCCTCATTAATGTAGCACATAATTATTTTCCTTAACCAAAAAAACATATTAAAACATATATATTTGAGACTTCTGAGAGATTGTTTCATCATCGGCCATAAAATAAATAAAATGAACATTAAATTTAATGAAATTATAGGAAAGAAAGGGGTCTGGAATATTTTCTTAATGTTTCTGAAAGAAGTCTCTCCTGGTCACCAATCATTAATTGAGTAAAAATTTATTAGGATTTAAAATAGCTGTTTTCTATGTGAATTTATGTTAAAATGTCATTTATTCCTGTGATCAAAGCTGAATTTTCGGCATCAGTGTCACATGATCCTTCAGAAATTATTCTGATATGGATGCTCAGGAAGCATTTCTGATTATTATCAATGTTGGAAACAGTTGTGCTGCTTCCCATATTCTTGTCGAAAGCTTTTTTCAGGATTCTTTGAATAGAAATTTCAAAAAACAGTCTTTACTGTCGGTTCAGTAGTGTGTCTCTCTGTTGTCTAATAAGGGCGGCCGGTCGTCAGGCCCTCGGCGTCCCGCTCCGATCACAGATCCCGTCATAGCAGCTGCTGGAATGTGAAGCTTCCCTGGATCTCTTCCGGAAAACATCAGATGCTTTTGGAGACTTTAGATCGCTTCTCTTCACGCGTCAGTAACCGCTCACAGGCTTCAGAGGGTCTTAACTCGCCTGCTTTATAAAGTTTAGAGCCGTGTTTGTGTGCAGTCACGCGTGGACACTTTCTGTGTTGAATGTGATGTGCATTATTAAGCGTGTCTCTCGGTTATTGTTGTGTGTGTGTTATGATGATGCTGCTGGTGTCTCGTGTTGGTCATAATTGCTGCTTTATTGATCTGTAGCTCCTCTTGCTGTGAGCTGAATTGCAAATGAAAGCAACTTCCTGCCCGGATCAGTGGAGTGTGTGTGTGTTTGTACAGGTTTAGCTATACTTGTGAGGGCCAAATGTCCTCTCTTTTATAGTAAATATTATGGCAGTCAACTAGTAAGGACATTTAAGAGCTTATAAATCAGCCATGTTTTATTCGAATCTAGTGTTTTGTTTGTGTAAAGGGGAGGTTTGGGGGTTGGCTTGGGTTAGGACATTGAAAATATCATTAACCTGATATAAAGTCAGTGGAATGTCCTCACTAATGTAGTGAAACAAACATATGTGTGTATGAGACACAACAGGACATGTCCAATGGACATGGACATGCCCATGTCATCCAGTAAGAGTTTAGAGCTGTAATGAAAAATGTTTGAGTTCATATTGAAATCTCTGACTTTGGTTTCTGAGCAAAGTCTGAGACATTGTTGAGATTTCTTTTGAAACTGACGACTCCGTTGTACTCCATTTGATCTCACTGGTGTCTTGGAGAAACATCTGAGACATGAATGAGATCTCTTGTGTATTTTTTATGGGCAATTTAGGAAAGTGCTGTTACTCAGATGTTGAGAAATATTTGAGGTCATGGTGAGATGTCGGACTTTTGATGTCTGACTTTGGTATCTTGTCAAATTTGAAAAAGTCAAAAGTCTCCATTTGCTCTCCATTTGTTCTCATTGCAGTGAAACATGATTCAATACTGAGGATTTTGGCAACACTTCAGTGTAGGTCTGTTATAAACTGGTTTTGTGTTGAATAAAAAAAAAATAATAATAAGTGATTATTATTATGAATACATTAATCAGATGCACGACTTTTGCCATTTGTTTCAGTGCAATATGCCTCCTGTGAGCAATATCACACAAGTAGCAGTGCAATATGGCTGTATATCAGGGTTGTATTTGTCTGTATATTCAGCCTTAGGTAATCACAGCGTGCTGATATACAGCCATAATGCACGGTTACGAGTGTAATATTGCTTTTATACAACAGTTCGATAGCACAAGTGTGTAAATAAATAATAAACAACAACAGAGTGTCTTTAAAACCCTCTTTCGTGCAGCACCACTTCCTTCCGCCATGAATTTGACCAAGCCTAATTCTAAAACGTCACTTTAGAGCTAGTAACGAAGGAAAGTTGAGTCCCTCCATTGAAACTCATTGTATTTTGTACAGTATTAGAGAGAGAGAGACTGCCTGAGTCTGATATAACATTCATTCTTCAGGTCGATGTCCATAATATTATATCCATTATAAAAATCAGTTTGAATGTCCACTGAGGAACATAACAGTGCTAAAACAACATCCTTTGTTTACAAAAGTCCTTTCCAATTTAAAAGTCTCTTGCGACTCAATGACTCATTCACTCATAAAGTTTGCCTCCATCTAATGGCATCTTAATGTAACTTTCACTCAATCCATATTACACACTAATGGACCCTTTCTCAATACCGAATACAGAATATTATTTATATAAAATGATATTTATTGAACAACTATATTTAAATGAACAACAATAGCCATTATAAATGACAATAGGAAATAAACACAACAATTCAGTCAAACGTACAAAAGTAGTGCTCTACAGGATCTAAGTTAAATATAGACTTAATATTAAATTATTAAATTTAACATAGCCCAATTCGATTTGCTCAAGAACAAGTAATAGATTAATAAGACCAAAGATTGCCTGTTTTATGTACCCAAAATGAATTATAGCTCATGTTTAACCACTATAAGAGCCAGCGGCAAATCCCCAAAGCACTGGACAAGATGAAGCTGTTCTCGGCGGGTACACGAGCACCAAACGACCGCTGACGGCCTGGAGCTCGTATCTCTGAAAACGTCTAAACAAATTGTAAAATATGCGCTATGAATAAGTATGAGTCTCTATCCATCTATCCATCTATCCATCCATCCATCCATCCATCCATCCATCCATCCATCCATCGTTCTATCCATCTATCTATCTGTCGTTCTATCTATCTATCATTCTTTCTATCATTCTATCATTCTATCTATCTATCTATTGTTCTATCTATCATTCTATCATTCTATTTATATATATTATACTTATATATAGTCTTATTCAGAAAACTCAGCACTACATTTACGTTGTTTGTATGTTTTCTAACTATTATTGCTGCAGTAATTCATCAAATGATGGAGAAGAGTGTCATATGTTTGTATGTTTTAATATGTTTTGCACACACTTGATTCCAGATGTGTGTGAATGCAAAGAGGAGATGATCAAGACTGTAAGTGTCTTAAACTTCCACAGCACTGTTTCGAGTCAGGTTGGGTCGGGTGTCATTTAAGGACCAGCTTAGTGTTTCAGCATAACATCCGTGTGGATCTCTACTGTCTGATTTGCGTGTTTCGGGAAATGTGGGAGACAGATGCAAGAGCAGGAAGGCTGTGTCTCTGTGCTGCTAAAATCAACGTGTTCATGTCTAATTCAGTGATGTAGGTCTCATTCATTATCAATAAAGTGCTAGCCTTGTGATCACTGGTTTAGCTTACAGAGACATAAACAGCTGCTTTTCCTGGTTGGTTTGAGGTTTACGGTTTGGTTTTCTCAGGTAGTTTCTTAGTTGTGTGCGTACTAGGATAAATTATGAAGTCTCTATTTGTAAGTGTTTTTGTAGTTCTAGTACACTTACATTGCATTTTATATATAAGCTGCGCCAGAAATTGCATACTCTCTTGAGTAGGCAATTATTTTCAAGAAGTACTTACTTTTGCGAAGGCTAAAAAGTAAGTTCTTTATAATAATGGATAAAGTAATGGATGTTTACATTATAAATGCAAAGCATATAAACAGCTAAAACAACATGTCTCAACATCATAATAATCTCCATTAGAGCTTGATCGGAAGTTAATACAAACACTCGATGGGGGTTTAAAGTGAGTTTTGAGTAAAAGTGTTGTATTAATCTTTTAAATTTTGGTATGTAGCTTGATGCGAATTGTAGCTCTAATGCACCTGCTGTTAATTTGTTAAAAGGTCCAAAGAATATGCTTATTGTTTTATTTTCTAGAAATACTTCAGATAATACGTGTATAGTGGGATGAAAGTGGAGTTGATGGGCAAGCTATGCAATGCCAGAAAAAAGGCTAATAATGGCTGAATACAAACAAAAGAATAATGATAAAAGAATAATGCATGTTAAGTCTCATACCGCTAAAGCTTCGTTGAGTGAAAACAAAAGAACATGAACATGGTCGGTTCTCCTCACCAGATATTAGATGATAGACTGCAAGTAGTTGTTTACAGGGCAAAAAAAATATTTTATTAGCATCTTAGCCTTCTCTAAAAACTCTAAAACATGACATGTTCTTAGAAAATTCGTAATAAAATTCATAGTTTTAGAGAAATCGTCCTCAGATTTGAAACGAAGTATGACCACACTTGTGGATTCACTTTAATTGTGGTTATAAGTTGTTATATCACATGCAGCTAACATTTTTATACATTTAAAAAAATATATTCTTAATAGTTTTGCTTTTTATGTTTGAGCTTATATATTTCCATATTAATAACAGTAATTCTAAGTCTTGAACTCTAAACTTTCTAAATACATGTTGGTTATGTGTCTATTCAGAAGCTTATAACCTTAATATTAAATTATTAAATTTAACATAGGCCAATTCGATTTGCTCAAGAACAAGTAATAGATTAATAAGACCAAAGATTGCCTGTTTTATGTACCCAAAATGAATTATAGCTCATGTTTAACCACTATAAGAGCCAGCGGCAAATCCCCAAAGCACTGGCCAAAATGAAGCTGTTCTCAGCGGGTACACGAGCACCGAACGACCGCTGACGACCTCTGAAAACGTCTAAACCAATTGTAAAATATGCGCATACATGTTGGTTATGTGTCTATTCAGAAGCTTATAACCTTAATGTTAAATGATTGCTTATGAGCAGCAATCTTTGTATTTTGGGGATGTCATGTATGCCCCACTTGACAAAATGGGAGGTTTGTGCTGCAAGGGGTTAATGTCTGTAGTATGATTGTAATTTGGATGTACTGCATTCATCATGTTGTTATTATCATGTGATCTAGCAGCGTCAGTTGCATTGCTTCACTGTCATCAACAAATCCTCTCCCGTGACCTCATGGGATAGTAAAGTGTCCATTGTATGCATATTTCAGAAGTAGTAGGTCATCCAGGGACTTTTTGCTTTTTGCTCTCTTGTATGAGTGCCGGCATACGTCTTTTGTCACATACTGTTTTTTGCCTGCTGTATAACAGGGAAGTATGCTATTTCAGATGCAAATTTAACACTAAAGCAATCAAAAGTTTGGGGTAAATAGAAAATTATACTTTTTTTTCAAGCAAGGATGCATTACATTGAAAAAAGTGACAGTAAAGACATTTATAATGTTACAAAAGAGTTCTATATCAAATAAATGATGTTCTATTGAACTTTTTGTTCATCAAAGAATTTTGATGACATTGATAATTCTGTTTTCGACATTGATAATAATCAAAAATCTTGAGCATCAAATGGTCATATTAGAAGGATTTTTGAAGGATCATGTGACCCTGAAGACTGGAGGAATGATGATCACAGGAATAAATTACATTTTAATATATAATACAATAACAAAACAGTAATTTTAATATATAATAATATTTCACAATATTACTGTTTTTAGTGTAATATTTTATTTTTGATCGATAAATGCAATCTCAGTAACCAAATGTGACTTTAAACATTAAAAGTTCTTACCAACCCTAAACTTTTTAAAGGGTAGTGTAACTGTATATCACCTCTGAACAGCTTCTTTATGTATTCTTTGCTTAGGTTCATATGACATTAACAAATTGGGTTTATTATAATGAATAAGGTTAATTAAATGTATCACCATTATTAAAATCCTTGATGCAGTTTGTTATATGTGATTCATTAAAAGTTGATCAGAAATGCTTTAGAAGCAGTTCATACATTGATATTGTACCAGTGTCTGTCAAACTGTAAAACTGTATAAACATGAATGAGTTGGCAAAACTCAATTGACCCTTCGCGGGCAGTTTGATTGACAGGCGATCTGACCAATCATAACCCCAAATCCGCCATTTTGTCCAACAAAGCAGGTTTAGTGAACTTGAACTTGAAAAATTGTGTGTAGTCACGTCTTTCAGCACTTGAAACCACATTCCTTCTGATGTTCATTCATGTTTATTTGATGCTATAAATGAACTAGTATGAAGAGATGATCGGTTCACGAGGAGCTACAGCGATCTGTCACGACACATTAAAGAGACACTAGATGCTATTTATTGTTTAAACAAAATTACAATATTTGGCATTTGAAACTTTGTTTCATATCAAAAGTAACCTGTTCTGTCTTATCTGTTGACCTGTTGTCAGTGTCCTCTTTGCTCCGCGATGTATTTTTCACTTCGTGAGAACATGATGTGTGGCGTGAGAGCTGCATAGCAACAGTAACTAAAGGGGGCGGGTCTTTGCGAAGGGTCAATTACATCATTTTTTTTAAGTTAAGAAATTTACAGTTTAAGCAGATATGGCAGATTTCAATTTGGTGCTTAAAATTATCATGTAATCTCAATTTAAAGATTTTTACAATTTTACAATTGGACATTTAGCTAGCTATAACTGCCAATTGGTAACACAGTGATTTGGTAACATTAGCATAGCATAGCAAAAAAAAACAACCAACATAACAGAAACTCTTCTAATTTGGCATAGCAAAATATTAAACACTACTATATCTCCATCTTAGCATTAGCCTTGCACAAAACACATTATATAACACTTAATTTTAGCATTTACTCTCTCTTTAGAGTGTCTGCAAAATAGAAATCCCAGCGCAGTTTCCAGTAATGTAAGTTTGTCTAAAAACTCAAAACAATGAAGCAAATCAGATTACTTAAAATGTGTCAGTTTCGTGAACTCAAAAGAAACAAAAAGTTCTAACTACTCATAAAAGTTAATTTGATTGAACTAATTTGTTAAATTTGAGTTTGCCCTACTCAAACCAATGAATTACTCTGAGCGTTTACAGACCATGTGTTGATCAGTCAGTCTAAAGTCTTTTCATTCATAAACATGATAGATGACGATCGACTATATATTACTTCCGAACATGTTTCAGTTGGATAGCACTCAGTGCCGAGCTCCTTCCTTCATGACCTGAGCAGCATGTGTCGCTCTCACAGGACTCGATACAGCTGCACTTTGCGAATGAATATTTCATACAGTCTTCAGCCGTACAAATCCTCTCGGTTTGGCTGGCCGTCCTCTCTTGCTCGCTCGCAGCCTGTATGAACACTGATCAAAGAGCTCATATTTAATATCGAGCATGTTTGAGGCTCTTTTATCTTTATTGTCTCATAGTTATGCAGTGCTTTATTTGAATTGCTGTGGCATTATTCAACATGTTTCATTGTGAAGATGTATTCCGTTGCCTGCATGTTGCTTTAGACATATGTAGCGTTTGAATTGCTTTTTACCCGTCGAACTCAAGTCTCAGATTCAGTTTTGTCAGTGCTGAGACACAACTGAGATGTTTTTAGTGCTGGCGTGTGTGTGAACCGTTCCTCACATGGTTAATGTGATCGACCTCATTTGTCCTGGAAGCTGTTTTTAGGGTTAGGGTTTGGGTATTTGCCATGGTTTGCAGGCGAATAATTTGTGCGCAATGCTTCGCTGTGACTCTGTGTGCACGCATGCACATAATGAGGAATGTTAAAATTTAAATATTTATCATAATATTTATCATTTATTCATTTTTATTCATTAATTATGTACTCAAAAGCTGATGCAAGTTACATTGGAACAACCGAAGTCCTGATGGTGAAGACATTTATAATGTCACAAAAGACTTTTATCTCAAATAAATGCTGTTCTTTTGAACTTTCTATTCATCAAAGAATCTTGGGGAAAAAATCTATTTCTGAAGGATAATTTTTGATCACACGAATGAATTACATTTTAACATGTATTCAAATAGAAAACAGCTGTTTTAAATTGTAATAATATTTCACAATATTACTGATTTTACTGTATTTTTTATCAAATAAACGCAGCCTTGGTGAGCAGAAGAGACTTACATTTTTAAAAATTTTATACCGACCCCAAACTTCTGAACGCTTCTATTTACAAAATAAAGATCTGAACAGCTTACAAAAGCATGAATTATTTATCACACACACTCACAACTGTATGCATTCCCTGTTTAGTTTAATAGAATATCATAATTACAAATTGGGGTTATTATGATAATTGAGAATAAATAAATGTTTAAAACCATTAAAATTATTAAACGCTTATAAAATCTGATTTAGAGATGTTGTTCATACATTGATATTGTACCAGTGTCTATCAAAAACTTTATTGATGAGGATTATATTGCTATTCCTTTGGGATGAATCATGTTAGACGTGTCCTGATGATTAAATTCCTGTCAAAACAAACACATTCCCGATCTAATCTCCGAGTCTAAGCCTAAAATTTGATTGGTTGATCAATGTTCCTCCGTGACCAACTGTAGCCATAATCACAGTAAAATACTCAGTTTTGATCACACTGGTAGTCGTGGCCTAATGGTGAGGGAGTTGGGCTTTTAACCTGAAGGTTGTTGGTTCGATTCCCACGATTCCCATTGAAGGTGGGGATAGTGAATGAACAGCACTCTCTCCACCTTCGATACCATGACTAAAGTACCCTTGAGTGAGGCACCTAACCCCTAATTGCCTCACTTGTAAGTCGCTTTGGATAAAAGCGTCTACTAAATGACTAAATGTAACTGTACAGGCATTAAAAACACATTTATACTCCGCTTTACATGACATGCTGATGATCAGAGACACTCAAAAGAACTGGGCCAGGAATCAGAATCAGTTCTTTGCTTATTGAAGCAGACTAATGCGAACAGATGCAACAAAAGGGTCTATTGTATTTGAGCTGAACACATCGTGTTGTGGTTTGTCAATAATGGAAGTAATGGCAAGTAGCATGTAAACAGGAGTGAAGAGGTTTGTTCATGTCATGTAAACATCAGCTCTGCTGTTTACACTGTCCAGTCTGGGTTTGTTCTAAATCCACTAACTAATTATTAAACAACTACAGTTAATTTAGCCTGAACATACAGACTTTTCTTTTGTAAATCAATTCAGTCTTGGATATGCATCTATTTTCACTTACTGTAAACTTTTTAATTCATTTTTTTTTTTTAAGATTCAAATTTGAAAATCAACTTGCATTGATAGAATGTTCGGCATTCTATTCAACAGCTGTGATGTCATTGTGCTATTTACATTCCGAATTGCAATTGGTCTTCTTTCCCACATCTATTTACATACTAAGTTATGATTGGTCTTTTATCACTTGCGTCTTTTTAAACATCTATAACCACTGTAAAGATTGATTGTGCCAACAGAAGACACGACGGAAAAGCGGCTCTGATTTTGTATTTAATTTGCAAAAGCTTTGAACATATTGTAAAATATAAATGTAGTCAATTTATTTAAAAAAATCATACTAAATCATACTGTTGCCAAGTTTGTGGTTTTCCCACAGAATTGGGCTACTTTAAAGTTTTAGTTCACCCAAAAATGAAACTTCTGTCATTAATTTCTCACCCTCATGTGGTTCTACACCCGTAAGACCTTCATTCATCTTCAGAACACAAATTATGATATTTTTGATAAAATCCAATGGCTCAGTGAGTCTCTATTGACACATTCAAGATAATTTAGGATACTAAAACATATTTAAAACAGTTCATGTGAGTACAGTGATTCAACCTTAATATTATAAACTGACGAGAATACTTTTTGTGCGGCAAAAAAACAAAATAATTACTTTTCAACAATATTCAGTGATGGCCGATTTCAAAACACTGCTTAGAAGATTTATAAATCTTTCGAATCAGTGGTTCAAATCGCGTATCAAACTACCAAAATCACGTGAACCATTGAAATTTCAAAACACTTGTGACATAACAAAGCCTCGTTTACTGAAATCACGTGACTTTGGCCAGAATGTTGTGAAACACCAATACAGCAGCACCGCAAACAGTGTTGCGAACCCAAATAACATGATATTTTGCCTCTAGAATGCGAATTTTACCAGGGGAACCTCCAACGCTATCTCAGCACCAATTCGTACGTATTTTACGAGGTGGCTAATTCGTACATATTTGTACAACCTCACTTGTACAAATTCATATGATTTGTTTAAACTCAAGTGACGGATAAGTTTAGGGGAGGGGTAGATCATTTGTACAAATTGGGCCACCGTAGGGTATTTTATGAATATACAGTAATTACGTTATACGGTAAAATACCTATAGCAAAAATCGCATCAATTCGTATGAGTGAAGTCACCTCGTAAAATACGTACGAATTGCCGTAAGATCAGATTGGAACCTCGCCAAAAACGCAGATTTTACCCCCTGGAGCGCGATTTTTACAGGGGGACTCCCCATGAAACGTGATTGGGCTTGTTTTGGGCTAGTTTTGAGGAGCAAGTGGGCGGGTTTTGTAGTGAAAACCTGGCAACCCTGGCCACAAATACCTCAATTAAACATCGATGAGCCCATCCAGACCTTCCTGCTGTGATTTGTTTCCTCTCATAGTGGTTTACTGCTGTTTTTCCTCTCTCTCTCTCTGTGTGTGTGTGTGTGTGTGTGTGCTAGTTTTGACTATGCTTGTGAGGACCAAATGTCCTCACTTATACTGTGAAATATTTTCTCAACCCACTAGTGAGACATAAACTGGTCCTCATTAGATAAAAAGGCTTAAAACTCTAGTGATGGTCACGTGTTTCTGTGATGAGTAGGTTTAGGAGTAGAGGTTGGGTTAGGTGATTAGAAAATATCATTGACCTGATATAAAATCAATGGAAGTCTATGCAATGTCCTCACTAAGGTATCAAAACAAACGCATGTGTGTGTGTATGTTATGGATCAATAGCTGCTGTTTTTGCCGCGTTGTTGATTGCAAAAGGAAGAGAAAGTGTTTGCATGAGGGAAAGCGGCTTCCTTTATACTTCTAATCTGCACGCCGAAGCCGGTTTGTGTGTCCGACATGAACATAATGGACTCTGCCATGTGAGACAAGCGGCGCTGGTTAATTACTTCACCAGGCCGTTGCCCTTTTCTCTTCTACTCCGACAGACTGCAAAGAGCTCTCGGCGTCTGTGTTTTCGCTCCCTGCGCGTGTCGCTGTACAAAGCTGCAGTAATTATTCCTTCTGTGGAGCGGGAAGCACGGATGGAGAGGTGCGAGCGCGGGAGTTTATCCGTTTGGGACGGCGGTGCTTTGATCACGCGTCACCGCCGCTGACAGGCATCTGCAGCTCATCAGCAGATAAAAAGGAATCCGTGGCATCGTTTGTGCACGACTGGACAAACATCTTTCATAAACAGTAATCTGATTCACTAGCCTTGTCAAAAGTGCGTCGAGTTTTGAATGCTAATTAACCTTGGGTAATAAACAACACCTTTATGCTGATGTCACTAATAGATTTGCTCATCTTTCAGGAGTCGGTGACACTCTAGAAAGTTTGGAAACTGTCATTGGGGTTAAACTTTTTCTGTTGAATAAATTATGGATGTTAATCCGTGGTTTAAATGCAGTGTTTCTTTCCAGATATACATGTATGGAGCAAAGCAGGTGTTTTTAGCAACTGATTTCGCCACTGCACATGGAAAACATGAGGTTAGATGTTATTTTAACAAGTTTTGATGCATTTGAAAATGATGTTGGTTTAAGTGGTTTGCTCTGGACTACAAGGTCTCGTCTTTCGCTCGTGGCTCATTTCATCTGCAACAAACCTGTTTGATTCAACTCTTGTCGTCAGCCTCCACACTGCAAAAAATGACTTCATAATGAGTTTTTAATGAGTCTTTTTTACTTGTTTTGCAGTCTCAGTATCCTTGAAACTAGATAAATCTGCTTGAGAAGCAACTCTGCATAAGATATCAGTAATTGTGTGTATTTTATCTTACTGCACTGACAGATTTGTTTTTTTTTTCATTTGTCTTTACTAAAAACAAACAAAAAATGCCTGTTCAGTAAGACAAAATACACTTTTTTCATACTATTGAAGACAATCTGAAAACAAGCCTCAAAATGTATGCAGTCTTGCTTGTCAAGGGAATTTATCTTGTTTTATTGATTTATATATATATATATATATATATATATATATATATATATATATATATATATATATATATATATTGTACCTGGACAAAAATACTATAATACATGAATAAGACTCATTTTTTTTATTTTTAGAATTTTTTATAATTTTAATTAAATTTTAATTAAATTTTAATTTTAGTTTTAGTTTTATTGCTTTTGTCATTCTATTAGTTTTTGTTAATATTTCTATATATTGCTCATTTATTTTTATTTCAGTTTTAGTCATTTTAATACTTTAACTTAAAAGCTTAAACTGAAATAAATAAATTGATGTTTTTTAAATCTAATACTTCAGATTTATTTGAATTACCAAAACAACAGACAGAAATTTAAGTTGCATATATAATATTTTTTATATGTTTGTGAAAATATGAAGATATAAATAACAGTCTTTATTAAACTTAATCACTCAGGAGAACATAGAATCATCACAGGAACAAACAACACCCTTTACATGAACTGGAACAAATCAGGCCACAATTGACCCTTCGCCGGCAGTTTGATTGACAGGCGATCTGACCAATCATAACCCCGAGTCTGCCATTTTTCTACAACAAAGTAGTCAGGGGAGTTAGTAGATTAACATTGGTGAACTTGAAACAACATTCCTTCTGATGTTCATTCATGTTTATTTGATGCTATAAATGAACTAGTATGAAGAGATGATCGGTTCACGAGCCGCTTGAAGGAGCGATCTGTCAGGGGGACTGCTTTGTCGCACAAAATGGCAGATTTGGGGTTATGATTGGTCAGATCGCCTGTCAATCAAACTGATGGAGAAGGGTCAATTGAGAGCTGCATTTAAAGGTTTATATTTACTTAAATTTGACCTTTTTAGAATTTTATTATACCCTCTCCGATTGTATGAAAAAATGCAGTGCTGAAGGATGCATGTTTGGAATGACATGGAGGTGATGTCATGAGTAAACGATGACAAAATGTAACCATGTGACTATTTAAAAACGAACATAAGAGGTTGTTGTGAGTAGGAATGAAGTCATTTCATGGCACGCTTTCGGTTTCTTCAGTACTTCAGAGGTGAGATGTGATCTAACCCCACAGCCCCGGTGTGGGTGTAGCTTTACTCCATTATCCAGACACCAGACCGGGGCAGAGCGACCGGGCCTCCAGGGGTGACTTCCAAACGCCTCCATCAATGATTCAGGGATTCACCTCTCCGCGCAGGAGGACGAGGGGCTCCTCGTGCCAATTAGCCCATCTAGGTGACAAAACCGCGTGGTAGAGATGGAAAAAGACAGCTAGAGAGGGAGGTGAACAGCAGTTAGAGGAGCTGACCGGATCTTCAACCCACACTCGAGCGGGTGCGACCTGATTATTCGCTGCTCCCTCAGCGGTGTCATTAAAGAGAGACAGTCATTACCGCACACGCCAAACCTCGAAGGCGCTGGAGGAAAGACTCTGTTCTTCCTCCGCTGGGAAATCTCAGCCTCTTAGACGAGCTCGAGGAAGGAAAGAGCATTAGGATCAGATCTCTTTACCTCGAATCGCTGGTTCGCGCTCACGCAGAGCCGGGGAAAACGGCCGTAATTCACTCACGTAATGGCACAAACAGGCTTTGATTGCTAAATTGACACAGAGGCGGTTGGAGACTTTAGTTTTTCTGTGCCGCGATGAATGAAAAATGGCCTTTTTTGAACCGAGTGTCTTCTGCAGGATGAAGAGTCGATTTAGTGAATAAGTTGAGATAACAGGACTGTGTATTTTTTTTTTACACTTTCTTCTTTTGAATCTTCAAAACAGAAGCTTCGCCACATGAAGCTTAAGAAAAATGAGCCATGATGACATCTGTGCAGATTTACTAGAGCAAAATCATGATGGACCTTCATTAATGTGGGATTTCCTTGAAAAAAGTGAAAAAGCTTAAAGTATGAACGCCATTTCCGCACTTTTGATACTTCAACCTCACATATTCTCTCAGAAGTCTCAAAACAACAAATGACTTCTGATAGTCTAAAATCAGGCTCTAATATAAATCAATCCAATATTAATTGAAAATATTTAAAAAAAATATGACAAATAATGTATATAAGTGTTATTATTATATTATTTGTCATATTTTTTAATATTTTCAATTTTAATTTATTATTGATTTTATATATATATATATAATTCATTGTAATAATTTTTAAAAATTAAATAAAAAATGTAAAAAAAATATATAATTAATTTTATTAATAATATTCTACTGTAATTTTGTGTTTTCTTTCGTATTTTATTTCACGTAATTTTTCTTTATTTGCATTTCATTGCACTAATATTTCTCCACTGCTCCAAATTGTTGGGTAACGATAATAGCCGTGTTTGTTTCCATCCATAATGTTCATTTATTACAGCAAGCAAGCTGTTTCCCTGTCCCATCTTTTTACCAGCAACACCTCCCATTTGTGCACAGATTTTTAAAAGCCACAACCAAGTCGTGAATCCGTCCGATCACAGTGGGAACGGCCACCGTGATCAACACTGAAGCCATTTGGCGATAAAATCCCCCATAAGTTTTGTTGCGGCCCACGCAAAGATCGTGATGATTCTGTCAGCGGCGTCGTGCTGCGGTTGCGACCGTCGCTCCATCGTTCCCACACCGTCTGTTTTCTCCCTCACCGCTCCTCCCGGCAAAGTGGCATTTCCATTTTAAGATTGAATCCCTGCTCCTTTGTGAATAGAATCGAATTACACTGAAAAGCACTGATTGATTCTTACCAAACACAATAGTTTGGGCGCTCAAGTCAGTGACACCAGCTGCCTCCTCCTCCTCCTCCAGGAGCCGACTGAATGCTGTCAGACGTCACTGTGTCCATTATGGGTGTTTATGAATGAGGGGGAATAGAAGAGGGAAAAAGACCCATCTGAGAGGGTTAGTGGTGGAGTTCCACAGAGCTTCAGGTGCTCTTATGTTTTTATGATGTTTAAAGTTCACTTATTCGGCTGTTAAAGTGTTTTGCACTTGCAGTTTAGTTTCAATAAATGCTCTCTCCGACTGGAGAGGAAGTTTGAGTCTGGTTTTCATACTACAATGAACTCTTTTATCTCAGCAGACGAAGGAAGAATTGATTGGTCGTCATACGAGGCCTTTAAGTGCTGTAACTGTGGATGTAATGCGCTCAGGAACGCTCTCTGTCTCTCATTACATGCATTAGAGAGCTATTAACGCGAGCTGGACCGATCGACTCTGACACATTCATGGTATGTTGGGAGGGAAAAGTGTGTCCAGGTCTTTCCCAGAGGAACCGTTCGGCCTAATGTCTTATGGACACATATACTGGAGGTCCTGTCATCACCTCACCAGTGATATACGGATCATCTTCATGTTTGATATCGCTCTCCACAGATCAGGGTTGCTGTTTTATTAGTGGGTGTAATGTGGTGACCGGCGTCCACTCAGACCCAAGTACAATAGAATTCAGGTGGAAAAAAACAATGTTGTAGATTATAAAAATACCTATGTATTTGCATATATGGAATTTAATAATAATAATTTTGATATATTATTATACTTTTAATTTTTGAAAAATAGCGCTTTCATATGTATATATACAGTCGATTAGTCAACTACAAATACTGCAATTTTTTTTTTTCAAAATCATGTTTTATTTACTTTTTTATAAAGTTTTATTTAAATCGGAAAAATTGGAAAAATCTGTAAATAAAACACTTACATTCATGATTTTGAGAAATATCAAGTAAAAAGTTGACACTTTCTCACTGTTTGTAGGTGACTAATAAAAAGTTTAAAAAAAACACTTTATTATTATTATATTTTATATCTGTGGATATATGCATGGTTTTTATAATTTAATACTATTTTTCCATCATAAGTAATTATATTGTTAGAGTGAAAACTGTACATGTAATGTGTTTTTTGTCTATATGTGCTTATAGTTTGTGTGTACAATAGAATATGAATATATATATATATATATATATATATATATTTAAACCTGATTTATCTTTTTTTCACCACACAATTTCTTGATTTGTCCTCTATCAGTGTTAAATAGGCACT
This sequence comes from Zacco platypus, assembly GCA_038088235.1. NCBI lineage: Eukaryota > Metazoa > Chordata > Actinopteri > Cypriniformes > Xenocyprididae > Zacco > Zacco platypus. Next base: position 7,895,948 of record CM076083.1, on the reverse strand, counting down.
TCATCATGAAATCGTTCTCGTTTCTGCTGAAAGTCATCAGATGCCCACCTGCTCCTTGACATTTCATTCTTTCCTGTCTAAATCCAGCCAGGATTCGGTGAAGATTCCTGATGAATCCGTATGCGGCACTGAAATCAAACTGTGCATTTTGTTGCTCGTTTTTTTTAATGCCGTGATTCAGGGATTACAGCAAATGTCACAAAGACGTGATTGAACAGTCACTTCAGTGTCTAATTACTAACACAGAACTAGTCTAATGCTGAGAGATTAACAGCCTCTGATGGATTCATGTGGGATATGATCCGTTCACAATAGTTCTTGTTTCTGTTTATGATGAAAGTGAAGTTACTGTAGGTTTATAGTATGAAGTGAATAATCTGCTTGTTTAAATGTGGGTGGAGATAAAATTTATAATTTACATTTTTATATATATATATATATATATATATATATATATATATAAATTAGAGTTGTGTGATATACAGTCAGAATTGCGAGTTATAAAGTCAGAATTAAGTGAAATAAAGTCAGAATTGCGAGTTATAAAGTCAGAATTAAGTGAAATAAAGTCAGAATTGTGAGAAAGTCAGAATTAAGTGATATAAAGTCAGAATTGTGAGATATAAAGTCAGAATTGTGTGATAAAAATGCACAATTGTGAGAAAAAGTGTCAAAATGTGATGTTATATATTGCAATTCTGACTTTATAACTCAAAATTGCAAGAAAAAAAGTCAAATAAAAAGTCGCAATTACATTTTTTGTGGCAGAAACAAGCTTCTATACATTCTCATATTTCTAATGAGTAAATACATTTCATGTAAATGTAATAGTTATTTATTATCTATATGTTTATATTTTTTTCTAACTTAAAAAAATGTTCATAATATTATGTATTCCCAAAAGTACTTCTTAAGAAAGTTCTTCTTTAAGTACTTTTTTTTTTAAAGACAGAATTTAAGAATAATTAAAAAATAATCTTAAATATCATCATAAATAAGTTCGGATAACCTCCAACTTGTCTTAAATCCCCAAAGGTAAGATGTTTAATGAATTTATTGGGTTGTTTCAAATTAATTATTCATCACCGAGCCTTCGGCAAGAACCATCATACCAACACCAAAGCTTGTCATTTTATTAAGAAGAAAAATAAGGTGTTCCTGAGAATTTTCCAAGAATTGCACGCAGGAACATTCTTACGCTCTTCTTGGAATGTATCTCAAGAAATTTCTTTCGGTGAATCCGGCCCTGATCTCCTCCTGTAAGGTCTGTCCGTCCTTTTTCTTCCTCTAATGTCTATTTCACAGCTCTCTGGCTCTCCTGCCACCTCAGCGTTTAGTTTTCTCCTTCCTAAATCGCTCTCTCCCTCCGGGCCTCACAGCTGGGCGCTCTGATGTTTCCCACGCAGAAGGAGTCGGGGTCCGTCCGGGCGTTCGCTGAGTTTTATGTGTTTCTCTGCAGCGTCGATGGAGCCCCGAGGAGACGAGCGCCGCGCTCCTTAAACTCTAAAAGCCTTTTCGAGAAAATTGCGCGAGGAGATTCGGCTAATAGATGTGCATCTGCTCAAATCCCCGCCGAAGACGCCGAGCTCCATTGATTTCTGGATGATCTCGAGCCGTGATTGATTCGTTTTCCTCTTCATAAAACTCTTCACACTCCAGCGTTTCCCAGCCGAACTCGCGCCGAGAGACCGCGGCCCAAAAAGCAAACAGCCGCCTGATCTCACGACCCGGAGCTCCTCCACACGTCGCTAGCGCTCTAATTGGCGTGGGGTTAAAGTTTGGAGGTGGGAACAGCTGGCGGAGACGATGTGTGTAGGTTCATTCAGGTCTGAAGCTGGTAATGTCTGCATCAATCTCGGAGCCGCACGCCTCCGTCCGCCCACCGCTGGGACCGCGCCGCCACAAACTCCTCATGCAACTCTCCAAAAGTCCTCCGATCAATCACGTCGAGCGAGGCATCGATTTTCTCGGGCTTTCCACCTCCTCTTTCTCTCCACTTCCACCTGTTTCATTCTTCTCCTTTGGGTCTGTCATTGGAGTGTTGCAAACCAGAAGATGTGATGCTACCAACTTAACTACATTTTTCAGTAGCTCAGCTGTTTTGAAAACATACACAAACTAGTTCTCCAGCATGTGGCAGTGAAACTTTAGGACATAAAGTGTCCATTTTTTGTTATTCCATAGTTCTCACACAACTTTTTCATGCATAAACTGATCTAGAAACCACCTAAGCAGCTCTTACTAGTTTGAAAGTGTCAATTCTGAAAGATATCTTTTTTTAACCAATTGGCAATTGTTTTGATCTGAGTTTAACAGTATGGAAGTTACTTTCAGGCATTGTGTGAGTGTTTGTGAACCGCTTCATAGATAATTCATCACCTGATACCTTGAAATGCCTGTCAACCAATCAGAATTGAATATTCAACAGTGCATTGTCACATTTTGGGTGTCATTTTAATAATGCATTTGCATGGTTTGTTTTCAATTCCCAGATTCTTCACTCAATAGTTTTTTCCGTGTTGTAGTTTCTTTTTTTTGTAATAATATAAAGTAGTATTAAAACATTATTATGTAATCCATTTTTCTGCAGCTCATCACTATGCATTTTTTTTCATAATTTATATATTTTATTTTATTTTAAGTGATAATATATAATATAATTATGATAATATAATTATTAATAATATTTGTTAATCTTTTTAGTAATAATATTTAATGAAGGGCCTAATCGTATTAAAAATGCAAATAAAATATATTTTGATTAATAATTGGACACACGCATACACATATAATTACGAAAAATGTATGTTATATAAATTATTTGTAAAAGCTACCAAAATTATACAATCATACACAGTTAATTATATAAGGTCATTAATTTAAACACTTTATATCACGCAATTCTAAGGAGTCAAAACAATTTAATAATTATATAATATATATATTTGTGAGTGCATATATATATTTGTGTGTATATATATATATATATATATATATATATATATATATATATATATGTGTACTGTGTATTATACTGTGTGTATATACATAAATACACATACATACATGTTTATTTAAGCAATATTTACATTTATACATGTTTATTTCTATAAAATGTGTATATACATGCACATACACACATAGTTCAGTCATGAAAGCAGATTGATGATGTAAGCTGATTACAACGTTAACTACTGGCTCAAGCTGATTGGTCACGTCTGCAGCCAATGAGCTTGTTGCTCACACATTTACATGGCTGGTTGGTTACATTCACTATAGCAGTTTGCAGCGCGCTTCAGAGTTCCTCTAAAACCCTCCACCTTCCCCAGCTCCACCTGCATAAATCTGCTATGGGCAGCAGCACTAAGTCTTACTCGCAGCAGCGTTTCGCCGTATGTATTGGCAGTAGCAAGTTCCTGCAGCAGCAATAATCTACAGAAGCCGCAATTCAGCAGCAGCGTAACAGATCTATTCCACCAAGACCAAATGCATTACCATTGTCATATTCATCACAAGGGCGGCGCTAGGGGTGAGCTGAGGGGGCTGGAGCCTAAATGTTTTTCCAAAAGCCCCTAATCTTTCACATATGAGGTTTCTTAACACAGCTGTCAAAATATTATTATATCTCTCTATTAAAATATGTCAAACAGTTCAACATCGCTTTTCTGCTGTACTCAAACACGGTTACCGGCAGCGCTTTCTCTCTCTTCTCTCCGACAGAGAGTTCACACCGCAGTTGTATACAGACACTCCTCCTGTTTCCAAAAGAACCAAAAATTTAAAATGGTCTATAATGTTGTATTTTGCAATCAAACTAAAATCAAAACCGTGATATGGCTTTGTGCCAGCTGGTGAGAATGACTCAAATTAAAAGCACAAGGGTTAATCTCTTGCAAGTGAAGAAATTAGTACAAAAGTATTGTAATTTCCCTATATAGAGGTTCCCCTTAGAGGTACACCCAACATAGTTTTACAAATTCCTGTAGGAGACAATGAACATTTTATGAACTTTACTCCACAATACTACAACAAAGTTCCTTTCATGTCAGTAAAGCTGTTAACGGAAACTTAAAATGTCATTGGACAAAATAGATTTGGGCCCCAAATGTTTACAATGTCTGGCTCCGGCCCCGTCCATTACCATGCAAAAAATCTTCCCAGAGTTGTCAAGACTGAAATCTTTGATATAGTTACTTTTTTGTTAGTAGCGTGTTGTGTAGTTAACTCCTGAACTCAGAACAGAGCGCAGCCGAACACACACTTCCGGCTCTGATGAAATATTCGCGGGTCAGTGGTCCCGTGAGAAACGACGCGGATCAGTCAATAGCTTTTCAGCAAGTCATTTTCTCCCTCAGACAGTCCCGCCGCTCGTCATTAGAGCTGGACGGCCCAAACGCCTCCTGACACGCGTGTTTAGTGAACGTCTCCCTCTTTGAGCTGAATGTGTGAAATCTCTTCCTCTGTCAGCTATAGTCACAGATCAATATTGGTGCTTGTTAGTGCTGTTTGTTAAGACAAGTATCACTATTGCATGTGTGTCGTCCTGCAGCGTTCGGGTGATTCCTCAAATCATGTGTGTTTTAATATATATATAAATATATATAGAGAGATTATCAGTTTGATAACTGTCTTCTAGGCTAATTGACATAATTGTTAGTTTCCTGTTGCGTGTGTGTTAATTTTCTTGATTATTTTGGCTAAATTGACCCTTCGCAAACCGTTTGATTGACAGGTGATCTAACCAATCATAACCCCAAATCCGCCATTTTGTCCATTAACGTTGGTGAACTAGAACTTGAAAAATTGTGTGTACTCACGTCTTTCCGCGCTTGAAACAACATTCCTTCTGATGTTCATTCATGTTTATTTGATGCTATAAATGAACTAGTATGAAGAGATGATCGGTTCACGAGGAGCTACAGCGATCTGTCACGACACATTAAAGAGACACTAGATGCTATTTATTGATTAAACTTCTTTAAAAAATTACAATATTTTAAATATGAAACTGTTTCATACGTTGTCAGTGTCCTCTTTGCTCCGCGATGTATTTTTCACAGTGAGAACATGATGTGTGGCGTGAGAGCGCGTAGCAACAGTAACTAAAGGGGGCGGGTCTTTGCGAAGGGTCAGTTATGTCAAAAATACGTTTTTATTTCATTTCAACATGTGCGTCTCATTCGCTGTCATTTACGCAGTTGTTTAATCAGTCCCAAAAAAGACACTTAAACTCTCTGAATACAAAGTGTTTATTATTTTTATTATTTTTTATTATAGAACAAAGATGCTTTTAAAAAAGACATTTCTGTGTGAGATAGGTGTGTGTAAAATCAAATCAGCAGAGAAGAGCTTTTATTTGCGCAGATTAATGTTATTCCAGTATAATTGATATGCTTAGAGTATCTGTTAATATTTCGAATTAGATTTTATTTTGATATATTCTGTTCTTGATTTGATTTTAGTTAAATTAATTATAGTAATCTTGTTTTTGTCATTTTTATTAGGTTTTAGGCTTTAAAAAATGCCTCTGATAAATAAAAATGTCTAATAGTTTTTGTTATTAATTTTAGTTTTTAAAACTTAAAGTTACACTGACCAAAAACTATCTTGGCAAGTATCTGAAATAAAAAAAATTAAAAAAAAGTTTAGTTTTATTTCAGTTTCTTTTGTTTCAAGTAACGGAAATGTGTTGGTATAATATCCCTGCCTCAGACAGACGAGTTTAGAGTGAAACGAGGATTAAAAACACTTAATTTGCGTATTAATTTCGAACTAGGTGTAGATTTCATTACAGAAAAGCGCACATACACGCAGAGAGAGCGTGCACTGATAAATTGATCTGAATGAAATTGAGGAAGACATGAAACACACACACACACACACACAGTGGCATCAGTTATGGGATGTGTGTGGTCACCAGCCCTCCATCCAATTCAAGACATTTAATTGGACGAAGGCAATGAAGTGTGTCCTCTCCGTCTCTCTCTCTGCGGGTCAGTAATGAGGTGAGGTGTAGGAGGTTTTGTCAGTTTGCATCATATTGTTTTACTTCTTAACTTTGTCTCATTAGAGCTCATGAGTGCTGAATTTGGTGTGTGTGTGTGTGTGTGTGTGTGTGTGGGACATGAAGGCAGATGCAGTGGACACATAAAAACCTTTATTATGTAACATGAGTCTAAAGTTTCAGCATAGAAAGATGGGAATTAAATGAGAGGCTTTGATGTTTTCTGGTCAGAGACTGAGGTTCCCTTGTCTAAAGTAGCGAGAGCCCTGCCATCATTTTTGTTGTTGTTGTTTTTGATGTAAAGTGCATGAACTGTCACTGGAGATTTTCTGTATTATAGATGCTACCTGTAGATGTTTGCAAATTGCTGTAAGAACACCAATGGTAAATTCAGAATTATTTAAACAAACATGTTGAAGTCTAACACGCCGGCTGATCAAGAACAAATACTTCACGAGTTTGGCTCTGATATCATCCACACACTACACAACTAGACTTAATTACACTGGATCACTAAATATCAAACGGAGTGAATATCGCAATACATATTAGTACGAACCTAACGATAGTTCGATGTGCAAGATCTTTTATCTGGCCGGGACATCAGCGGATTGGTCGAGTGTTGTGGTGCCGTCACAACTATGATTGACAGTTGAGTTGTCCAATGATCTTGAGAAGTTGTGTAAATATATATATATATATATATATATATGTAAGGGATGAAAATTTTGACCGATGACCAATAATTATTTATATTTGAAAGCCAATAACCGAAATATTGGCTATAAGTGAAAATCTAAATTTTTCTATAATTTTTGAGAGCCTGATTACAAAGATAGAAGTTTCACCATTAAAATCCATGTCACAAGTACACAATTATAATGTTCTCATTAAAATTGTATGTAGTCTATATGACAGACCAGAGCTGTACATTGTGTATAACTGTTGTTTCCTTTTTGAAGTGATTTCAATCATATTTCAAGCAATTTAGACCATCATGGCGGACAGTACGGAAGTGTCTCAGCTGAAGGAAATAATCCATTATTTATCAGTTTTAATATATTGGCCAAATTTTCTTATTGGGCCGATAACGATGACATTAAAAATGAACTTATATCGGCCGATACTGACATGGTGGCCGATATATCATGAATCCCATATATATATATATATATATATATATATATATGTGTGTGTGTGTGTGTGTGTAATACCATAGTGTAACCACTAGATGCATGTACAGCTCCCTATAGAGAGACTTGTGAATTGTGGACTTTTAGACATATTTACCTTTTTTTTGGATTGGTTGTGGATTGAAATATATATTTAGAGATTCTCAAAGATTTTTTGATAATGAAAAGATTTATCAATAGATTTTTTGTTTGTTTGATTTAAATGGTGATTTTAATTGCCAGATTTTACACTGTAATACAGTCACATAGCCTTTTCAAATCATGCCCCCAATTTTTGTGTGTGTTCATATACCAAGTTCCATAAAAGTCACCAAGTTTCGTACCAATCCGATGAAGCTATGATTTTTAAAATTTCAAAATGCAAATTTTTTTTTTGAGAAAAAAGACCCTGAGAGTATAATAAGGCTCCGTTAGTTAATGCATTATAGAAAACTAATTATTTATATCAATAATAATAATAAAAGCAAATAATACATAAATAAAAAAAATAAATAGTAATAAAATGCCAAAAAAAAATCAACAAAATTACTAAACTTTCAACTAAAATTTAAAAAATGCTAAAAATCAATTATATTAAAATAACAATGGCTCATGTCCATTAAATAATCTTATTTTTATTTTAATAATGCAAATGTTGAAATTTGTTGTAAACGTGTTACTGGACATTCTTTTCAGGAATGAAAAGATATTCAGAAAAACATTACGTATTTTCAGGAATACAAAACATTCGTAACTTTTTAGAAAAAAAGACGTACCGATGTATTTGAATCTTTAAAATGTTTCGTAAATCCAGCTCGTGGCGAATCAGACGCCGTAAACGGGAGTTTTTCTCCACGTTAGCATCAGGCAGATCATCCGGACGGATTTTCTCAAGCTCTCAGGAATGATCTCTCTTCTAACAGAGATAATTACTCTTAATAACCGTCCCATTAACAAGACGAGGATCATGCATCATTAACGCTTTTATATCCTTCATATCTTCATCTCTCCGAGCGCCTGAGGGAAACATCATCCTCCGTCTGAAGAGGAAACTCTTCTGAGGAGAGATTTACTGTACATATATGCTATACAGCAAATCTCAACGGTCTCATTTTTATTTATTACCTTGCAAAATGTAGCTATATAATCACCCAACTCATTATATAAAGTATTATGTGCATACATACAGCACACTCGTCTACTGTACACGCTTTTCAGATGTCCTCAGATGTTCTGCCCTGGTTTGTTTGCTAATAACTGTCATTTTTCACTGAATTTAAGTCTATATTTGGCATGTGGGTTCAGGTCGCCCTCAGTCTGAGATCATGTGCTGCGGTGTGTGTTGTGTGGGTTTTGTGTGGTCCGGCGAGAGTCGCAGGAGGCCTCGCCGTGTGTCATAAGAGTTTAAAATGATCTTCTGTCTTTTTTCTTTATTAAGACACTTTCAGCTCCGGTCTCGGAGGACGAGCAGGCCGCGGATACCTGTTGTAGACGATTACTGCGGCGCTCCTGAGTCCCAAAACACACACACATATGAAATAAGCCTAAACATAAAGCCTTTTCTCGTTTTTATTTGTGCGATACAAGCTGATTAATATAGAAAATATGAAATAACACTTTGCATGTGCAAAACAGTGTAGTTAATGATAACTAGAATTGAAAGTATTCAAATTTCTAGACATTTTAGCCTACATTTCTATCCTAGACAGAAATGAGATTAAATGGACAGCAAATAGTGAAAAATCTCATGCTTTTTAGATGTTTCTCTTGAGAAAATGACTCGCACGTGAGTCGCGAGATCTCAAACTCAGCTCAGGTTTGCCAAAATATGTGATTAAAAGTCAAATATCTCAATATTAATACAAATATTTACCCTCAAATGATCTGAGCTGCTCTTCACGTTCATATTTTAAGGCACCCCAGCTGAATAGGGTAAAAAAAATGAACTAATAGTTATCACCATACTTCCCCAGTGGATTGATTACAGTAAGAGTTGCAAACAAATTTTCTAAAATGTTATGTTTAAATATGCAAAGGAGGCATTACTTAAAAATGTGCAAATTTGCATACATTTCTGGTACAAAAATCATTGGATGGAGTCGTGCCGTTTGATATATTAGAGTTAAAGGGTTTTACAGAAGGGATTTTGGTTATCTCTTTTTATCACTCCAAAATTTAGAAAATATTGTGAACAGTCAGAAAAAAAATGCATTTTCACAATTTTTCTTTGAAATAAAATGCGGGATATAATCTAGCAAATTATGTATGAACAAATCCCTCTGTAAAAACCTTCAGAATATAGATAGGAATAAAACTGTTCCTGTAAAAAAGTTTGGTTTGTGTAAGCGCTTGTGAAGTGGAGATACATGCTCAGTGTGGGAGAAAAAACTCATCATAAGAAAACGGCCTTTAAAAATATGTATTGTAATTGAAATCTGTAGGCACAAATAGATAAAGTGACAAAAAATAAATGCTTAAACCTTGGATTTTGGATGTTTTTTTATAACACTAGTCTGAAAAAAGCACTTATTAAAAGCCAAAAAAAAAAACAAAAAAAAAAAAACTACGTTTTAGCCTGTAATTTCTCGCTCTACACTGTAAAAATGTATTTTCATGATTTATCACAACATTCATTAATATAGTTCAGCTAACATAATATTTTGAGTTTCTATTGATTAAACCAATTGCTTTCATTGTATTAACTCAGAATTTTAATTTCAATGAACTCAAAATTTGAAGGCAACCAGGTAACTTACTTTTTTAAGTTGAACCAACAATTCTTTTTCACGGTGTAGTGGATTTATCCTATAAGAATTTTAGGAGAAACATCTGAGACCAAGCTGACTCTCACACTCAACAAAAATGAGAACCTTTGAGCAACTTTTGAGTAATTCATTTGTTTTCTCAGCAAAATCTCACTGAATTATCGGCATCCGTTATGAGTGTGTACACTCTTAAAAAAAAAAAAAAGCTTCTTTATTGACATCATTGGTTCCATGAAGAACTTTTGACATCTATAGAATCTTTCCGTTCCACAAAATATTCTTTAAAGTAAAAAAGGTTGCTTTTAAAATGTTATTCATGCTAAGTAAAAAAATGGTTCTTTTAAGAACTGTTCACTGAAAGTAGGGCTTTTTTTTCCCAGAACAATTGACCTATCCACAATTTCATCAGCTTAAAAAAGTAACTACAATATGATTCAAGTAACATTTTCTTTATTAACCATCTGGTTAAAAACACACCTGAAGTGATCAACATAATGTGAATGTGAAACAAATGACTTATTTGTTAAATATCTTTGAGGAAAATATGCATGAAATATGTGGTACAAACGTATCTTAAACAATACTCGGAAATAACATATAATAAGAAAAATGCTAAATATTTCTTAGTCAAAAAGTAATAGCAATAATTAACACCAGTAATATGCTATTATTACCAGCAAATGCCTGTCACCATCATGCAAACAAGAAATATCAAACAAACAGTAATAGTTCTTTACAGGTTTTTGAATTCCATTACGCTCTTTTTCCTATTGTTTTTGTTTGGCGGACATGTTTAGATGTTACACTTGTGTCTTTTGCAGTGACTCACCCATGAAATGGTGTTGTGGCGAATTTCGATTCCTTTCCAAATTAACCCTTAGCCGGCAGTTTGATTGACAGGTGATCTGACCAATCATAACCCAGAATCCGCCATTTTGTCCAACAAAGCAGTCAGGGTTGGTAGATTAACGTTGGTGAACTTCAACTTGAAAATTTCAACAGAGCAGGTCTTTGTGGAGGCCAATTATCACCCCCCACTCCCCACCCCTCACCACCTGGTTGACTAATCCTAACCCCTCCCCCACACCTAGCCCTACCAATACTAGGGGGGTAATGATTTGGCGGCGATCAGAAGCCGGCACAACATCGACATTCTAAAAAAGCTTGATCAGGTGCACCATTGGTCGGATCATTTTCTTCTCTTAACGGTTATCTCAACATGTCTAATTGTAGCGTTTGCAAACATTTTTATTCAAAAACGCCATTTCTCGATTTAAAAATAACATTAAATGAGAATTAAATAAAAAAAAACGTAAAAATCGCCCAGCCCTAACTAAATGGCTCTTTGGGGAACCAAAAATGGTTCATCACTTCAAAAACCTTGTATTTTTAAGAATGTATAAGTCAGTATCTGAGGTCATATAGCGCAGAGAGATTGTGAAATGTTGGGGTCGTGGCTCAGAAAACGGCTGCGACTGAGGACAGACACGCTGTTTGTTTTGCCAAATTTATTCCCTCACAAATGAGGTGTAAAAACGACACAGCGGAGCTTTCAACCGCACCGAATGAAGACTAATAACCGGCACCCGATGGACAGACCTGCTGTAAATTGGCCTGCCGCCCCTCTGCCGCTCTTTCTTCCTGTTGTTGTGCTGTAATTGGAGGGAATGAGGGGGAATCCTTCCACATCAGGAGGATGCGAGCACACTGCGACTGTGCGAGTGTTGTGCTGCTTGTTGGCGGTGGGTTATTTCAGTGGACTCTCGGGTGCTAATGATCAGGTCTGTGGTTCCTGCTTCCTGACCGCGTACAGTTAGTTTTACATGTTCATTTTCCACTCTATCTGACCTGCTGTAGTTACTGTACCTTCCAGACGTACTTTATGTAACTTTTTATGCATTTTGGTTTTAGATGAATTAATTTTCATTTAGCAAGGATGCATTAAATTGGTTAAAAGTGATAGTAAAGACATTTATAATGTTACAAATAAATGCTGAAATAAAATAATAATAATAATAATTTTAATAAAAACTTTCTATTCATCATGGTTTCCACAAAAATATGAAGCAGCACAAGTGTTGCTAATAATCATAAATGTTTCTTGAGCATCAAATCATCATATTAGAATGATTTCTGATGGATCATGTGACTCTGAAGACTGGAGGAATGATGCTGAAAATTCAGCTTTGATCACTGGAATGAATTACATGTTTACATATATTAGAATAGAAAACTATGGGAGATTGTTTCCGCCATGAAATAAAAAAATAAAACAGGTAATTGTGACTTTTTCTCTAAGTTTCTCACTCGAAATTATATCTCTCAATTCTGACTTTTTGTTTCAGAATTTCAAGATATAAACTCACAATAACGAGTTTTAAAGTCAGAATTGCGAGTTATAAAGTTAGAAATGTGAGTTTTAAGTCAGAATTGTGTGATATAATGTCAGAATTGTAAGATAAAGTCATAATTGTGAGTTATAAAGTCAGAAATGTGAGATATAAAGTCAGAATTGTGAGATATAAAGTCAGAATTGCGAGTTATAAAGTCAGAATTGCGAGATATTAAGTCATAATTGTGAGTTTTAAAGTCAGAAATGTGAGATATAAAGTCAGAATTGTGAGATATAAAGTCAGAATTGCGAGTTATAAAGTCAGAATTGTGAGATATAAAGTCAGAATTGTGAGTTATAAAGTCAGAATTGTAAGATAAAGCCATAATTGTGAGTTTTAAAGTCAGAATTGTGAGATATAAAGTCAGAATTGTGAGTTATAAAGTCAGAATTGTAAGATAAAGCCATAATTGTGAGTTTTAAAGTCAGAATTGTGAGATATAAAGTCAGAATTGTGAGTTATAAAGTCAAAATTGTGAAATATAAAGTCAGAATTGTAAGATAAAGCCATAATTGTGAGTTTTAAAGTCAGAAATGTGAGATATAAAGTCAGAATTGGGAGTTTTAAAGTCAGAATTGCATCTTTCAATCAGAATTAAGTCATATAAAGTCAGAATTGTCTGTTATAATGTCTTATATTGTGAAGTGGAAAATTTCTCAGAATTGCAATTTTATATCTCACAATTCTGACTTTATAACTCGCAACTGCGGGAAGAAAAGTCAGAATTGTTTCCAATCCAAGAAATAATATTGGACAATATGACTGTTTTTTCCTGTATTTTTGATCAAATAAGTGCAGCCTTGGCGTAGAGACTTCATTAAAATCATACCAACCCCAAACTGTTCAAAGGCAGTGTACTTCTTTTGTAGTTTCTAGTTTACATCAGTAAAGTTTGCTGGATACTGATTATGTAAATGTGGGCGGTCATATGTTAATGAGCTCATGATGCGATAGATTAACCGTATAGAAGAATGCAGCATGAATAAATGAACGTGTGTGTGTGTGTGTGAGAAGTGTTCGAGACCTCGGCCCACCCCGACGGCTCTCTCCTGTCTCTCTGAAGGCGTGTGCGCAGTAATTCGCGCGTGTGTCTGTGCGATTGTGTGGGATGCGAGGGCATCGGTGCTGGACTCTGAGGGGTTGAAGGTCTCTCCAGGACGCCGGCGTCTCCTCTGATTTACCAGCCTCTTTTTTCTCGTCTGGTTCATCTGCCCCCAGAAAATGTGTTTGTCACACACTTCAGAGCGGCAGTGGAGATCAGACGGCAGCAAGCGTGGCTTTGTGTTTTGCTAATAAGCTCCTTCTTCTCCCCGTGTGACTCGGAGCGCTGCCCTTTTTAAAGAGCCTGTGTGTGTGTGTGTGTGTGTGTGTCACTGCTGCGCTGCTTTGAAACTCAACGCCGCTTTGTACCGTGTTTTGCGTTGCGTCATGAAAGTGTGTTTTCAGAGGTGTTAAGTGCACTAGATAGTGTTTGCGGGTTGGTACAGTAAGTTTAGTTTGTGTGCTTTTGGGACTGGAATACTTGCAGACTACAGAGTGTTTTATGATTTTTGCAATCTTTAGTTTATAATTTTATATATTTGTTATAAAAGATACAATATACACTACCTTTGAAATGTATTTTAAAGAAGTCTCTTCTGCTCTCCACGGCGGCATTTATTTGATCGATAATACAATAAAGAACAGTAATATTGCGAAATGTTATTAATATTCAAAATAACCATTTTCTCTGTGAATATATGTTGAAATGTAATGCGAATTATCATTCCTCCAGTCTTCAGTGTCACGTGATCCTTCAGAAATCATTCTGATATGATGATTTGATGCTCAAGACAGTCGTGCTGCAACTGTAGGTTATAGAGCCGCTCTGAACTGATCTGTGATCAGAATGACGCAGCAGCAGAAACACGAACTCAGCAAAAAGACAGAAAAAGATTTATTTTACGGGTTCTGTTGGAATATTTAATGTAAGAGTCAAACTGAGGAGAGGCTATTCTGCATAATTGTTGTCACATTCATTTATATATTTGTGTTTTGCACTTTTGTTTCACTTATGTTGCAAATGTTAGAATAAATAAACAACATAAAGCTGAAGCGGAAAAGACAGAAAGAGAGAAAAGAGTCATTTAATGAAAAATGGAAAATAGTCTTTACCAGCGTATTTTTTAACTTAATGAAGGCATTTACCTTAAAAAGTGCATGAAGTATATCAAATTTTGATAACAGATTAAGTGTCATGTTTTGCCCGGCACATTTTAAATGTCACTTTTAGTGCTGTAGTTTCTGACCCTGAGAGTTACACAGAACAAGCAGGAATAAAGAGACGTCACGGTACGGTCGTCCTGTATCAGCCGTGGACGCTCGGCTTTAATTGGGACCTGCGGTTTGTTCAGGAACTCTGTGTAGATTTAATTCACGCTCATTTGCAGCGGCTGACGGTTCTCGGCTCATTAAAACTCCAGGAAAAGATCTGCAGGAACAACACGAAGTGACCACAACCAGAACAGGCAACAGGGAAAAAAATTGTGTATTTATCTTCCAGAGATTCCTTCTGCTTTATCTGTTTAATGCAGATGTTTCTTTATTTGTTATTACCCATAAGTCTTATTCCCAGTGAAATTGTGCCATGGACAACAGGGATCTGTATCTTGGAATTATATATATAATCAATGCTTCCCACACGTAGACTTTACTTGGGCGGGCTGCCCAGGTATATTAACGTCCACTCAAGAATATTTGGAGACATATCTTTTGTTATTTTTATCCTCTAATACTTTTTTATCCGCCCGAGATAATTAAACCATCTGCGATCAAAAAACTAGTGGAAAATCTCCCCTCGCCCTACATGTTCCTGACTGCTCGTTCTGTGTAACTGTTTACTCCCGCTGACATTCCCACATGCGCTTCGGACCGCTTCAAAGTGATTCCCAATCAATGAATACCACACGTTTATGCCAGCCGATTGCTAATAAACTTGACTTGATGTATTAAGACAACGTCTACTTTATGGCCTTTATATAATATGATTTAGAGACGGTTGTAAGAATTTATATTTTATCTCTCTCATCTGAAGAATCACCCTGCTATAGTATACACATGTCAAAATAAGAGTCCCTAGGTATTTCAGGCTTGTTTATAATTAAACGTTTTTTGTTCTGGGCATTACTGGTATTTTGGATACACAATAAACTAGGGAATGAGAACATTGTGTAAACTATTGTAATCCCAGTCACTGATGACAAATCAAGGATAACTCTACCATATAAATGCTGTAATTTTTCGGGATTTTTCACCTGGCTACCACCACAAGTATATTATTATATAAGTAAGACATATATATATATTAGGGCTATGTATTGGTAAGGGCTTCACGATACAATACATACAGCATGCTGGGAAATAGAAAGGGAAAATAGCCAAGTTTTAGTTAAAACTTAAACTTAAGTTCTCCTAAATTAAAAGAAATAAGTTCATAAAACTCAAAGCAGTTCAGTTTACTTAAAATTGATCAGTTCTGTGAACTCGAAAGAAAAAGAAAGTGCTAAATACTCATAAAAGATACTTTGACTGAACTCATTTGTTAAATTTAAGTTCATCCTACACAAACGAATTAATTATTTTGAGCTTTAGGGTTTACAGTATGTATTGTGTTGGGTATCACATTATACATCAGGCTTTTATTGCTTATATAGTATGATATACTGAGAATATGGAGAGAAAAAAAAGGCCCAAACTGTGCGAAAATACGCAATTTTGGTTCAGATGTTGATATTTATATGTAATGCAAATCAATGACTTTTTTCTTTTACAATATAACAGATATGCTTATAAATGTCAGTCGTCACTCTATATCTGACAATAATTTGTTTTAATAAGATGATATTTAAGTGTTTAGTCTCTTTTAAAGCATATAATGCATACACAATGATGATTTACAGATGAACTAAAAAATGATTTATGAATAATCGAGTATACTAAGTTGCTTCAGTCCAGTAAGTGTTCATCTTGAAATATTGCTAATAATATAAAGGATATTCTTATGTTAAATTAAAAAAAAAATCAGTAAAGTTTTCACAGCTGAAAGACATGTGAACCACAAGCTGAAGGGGGATGTTTTTATAGTTATACTAAAAGGCTTTTATTTGCTAAAAACATATCAGTCAGATGACAGAAGGCATGTAGTAAATTGTGCACAACGTTTTTCGGCAAAGTTGATCATTTCGAGTCCTTAGAAATGTGCATATCAAATATTATACAGCAGGCTTCATAGAGGAAGCCTGTAGCTTGACAAACAGCTTGGCTTCAACAGCGCTGAGCAGAAAGTGTTTATGTGAAGACGTGTTAAAGCGTCTGTCTGAGCGTCGACCGCTGTTAACATTAGTAACCTGTCAGGAAAATCAAAGCTCTCAGTCAAAACATCGTAAGGAGACTGATTTCCTTTTTTCTGCACTGTCGAAAATCCCAGTGGCCTCTAGTCCTCGGAGCGGCTTCTACAACACAAAGTCTGTTCATTAGTAATGATCAAGAGTGTCTGTAATCATCCGTGAGATGTGATCGTTGTTTTCGTGGCCTATTTAAAGTGCAGGGCAGCCGTATTCCCTGATCAGCCCATCAGAGGCGGGTTTGGAAAGATTAAAAACACCTCAGACATGCACTGCATTGTTCGGCGTGAACATACGGGTCTATATGCGAAGGCCGCAGGGGTTTAATGTATGCTTTCATTTGCATTTATGTTTCCAGGGTAATCAGGAGGCCACCAATCCGGCGGACGCGATGGCCCAGACGTACACCCCGCAGTACGCGCATCCCCCGCAGAACGGCATCCCTGCAGAGTTCAGCGCGACACACGCTCTTCCCACGCAAGACTACGCAGGACAGAACCGTGTCCCGGATCACGGCTTGACGCTCTACACGCCGGCACAGACTCACAGCGATCTGGCCAATGCCGACAGCAACACGCCAGCCATCAACACCGGAACCAACACAGCAACGGTGCGTCAAACACGCAGACACACGAGCTGCAAACAGTCTCATGTCTATGGAAGTTTGTTTCCGGCATGGGGGGGGGGGGTGTTGAGAACTCAGAATTGCTAGATATAAACTCGGGATTCTAAGAAGGAAAGTCCAGACAAGAAGATTCAGAAGATTTTTTTTTCCCAGTCAATTCTGAAAAATAGCAGAATTGCAAGAAATAAACTCGGAATTCTAAAAACACAGAATTGCAGATGTAAACTCGGAATTCTAAAAACACAGAATTGCTGATGTAAACTCGGAATTCTAAAAAGAGACAAAATTTGAATCTGAAGGTTGCTGGTTCGATTCCCACGCCGGCAGGAATTGAAAGTGGGGATTGTGAATGAACAGCACTCTCTCCACCTTTGATACCATGACTAAAGTGCCCTTGAGCAAGACACCTAACCCTAATTCCTCCCCTTGTAAGTTGCTTTGGATAAAAGCGTTTGCCAAATGAATAAATGTAAAATAAATAGTCAACCCTACACCAGTTTAGTTTAGTGTACGTGTAATAAAAAGTAGTTCATCTAGAGTTAAGCTACTGTTTTTATAAATAGAAGCTTCTTTTACGTTTTTTTTTTTTGAAGAAGAAACATTTTCCTCCTTTTTTCTGCTGGTCTGCCCTTAAACGTCAACCTTATTTCTCTGATTTACTCCTGAGATTCACTATAACGGCACTGCTGATGCTTTGCTTTTGAATTATACATCGCTTATGTAGCTTCACATTTGAAAGTCGCTTTGCATATGTATTCGTATATAATTCTGCTTCCTTTAATGCAAATTAACAGCAAAGTTTTCACTTTTCTGTTTTTTTATTGACTTGCAGTTTTTGGTTGGTATTAATTTGGTTAAGCATTAATTTATTAAAAAAAAAAAAAAATTGATTTCATTGCAAGAAACTAGCATCAGATCTCAGATCACACTAGAAACATCTCTTGACTTCATTAGATGGACCTGTGTGTCCTGGAGCGGCCTGGAGTGGACAGGGTTCATCTCCCATAAGTCATTGCTAAAATATTCACTGATTATTAAGCCATGGATGAACCTGTGTAAGAAGCCACAGTGTGAGACGCCGTGTTTTGGGAGTACATGCTCCTCTGTCCAAAATAATGAGCAGAGAGAGACCGCTTGACACGACTGTAACGATGTGTCACGCTCTGTGCTGTTATAATGACATAATCACTGTCATGTTTCGCTCGCGCAGTATTACTATCTCTCGCTCGCAGACAGAGTGACACCAAATAAGTGCTGTGTCTGTTTGCATCATTCCTGCTTCATGCAATCGGGACATTAATTGATGCTACTGTGTCTAAATACCAACACAATTTATTCAGGCCGCGTGAACACCAATCCTTATGCAGCTCTTGTGTTGCGTTGATGGCATTTGCATTCATTCTTTAACGTGTGAATGAGAAGAAAAGCTCAAATGTGTTGAGGATGAGGCATGTTTGGCCGTTTTGTCAGTGCAGTAATGGTCTTTTGGATTTCTTCTTCCTCTTCTCCTCCTGGCCTGTTTTCTTTATGTCTTCAGAGGAGCGTGAACATGGTGTAGCATGAATAATTTAGCGTAGCAGAAAGGTGGACACGCTCGCTAGTTAATCTCGTTCGCTGGATTTCTCACTGCTCTGCAGATCGCTCTCTTACGGTCTTTCTGCGGCTGATGAAGGCTCCCGGATGCTCCCGGATGCTCTCTGCCCTGTCCTTAAACCCTATAATAAATGATTATTGTTCTGATGACGAGTGAGTCTCATTAAAAGGGCTTCATTGAGCGTAATAACTGAAGAAAAAAGGAATGAGTGAAGAAACATTTGGTGAGGTTTATGCTTACAACAAGAGAAATGAATTACTAACAAATGAACGAACGAATGAAATAATGAGAGGATGAAAGAACAAAAGAAAGGATAAACATGAAAGATAGAAAAAGAGAAAGAATGAATGGAAAAATGGATGAACAAACAAAATATAGAAAGGATGAACGTATAAATGAAGGAATAACGAAAGGATGAATAAAAAAGAATGAATGAACGAAATAAAGGATGAACAAATAAAAGATAGAAAGGATGAACGTACGGACGAACAAAAGAAAGGACGAACGTGCAAAAAAGGAAGAAAGGATGAACAAACAAAGGATAGAAATGATGAACGAAAGAATGAAGGAAGAAAGAACGAATGAAAGGAAGAAATGATGAACGAAAGAAAGAAAGGAAGAATGAAAGAAAGGAATAAAAGATGAATAAAAGAGAGAATGAAAGAAAGAACGAACAAAAGAAAGGACAAACAGATAAAAGGAAGAAAGGATGAACCAAACAAAGGAAGAAAGGATGAACGAAAGAAAGAATGGAAAAAATATGAATGAAAGAAGGAATGTAAGAAAGAAAGGATGAATGAACGAAAGAGGATAAATGAAAAAAATGAACAAAAGAAAGAATGGAAGAAAGAAAGGATGAATGAAAGAAAGGAATAAAAGATGAACAAAAGAGAGAATGAAAGAAAGGATGAATGAAAGAAAGAACGAACAAAAGAAAGAACAGACAGATAAAAGGAAGAAAGGATGACCCAAACAAAGGAAGAAAGGATGAACGAAAGAAAGAATGGAAAAAATATGAATGAAAGAAGGAATGTAAGAAAGAAAGGATGAATGAACGAAAGAGGATAAATGAAAAAAATGAACAAAAGAATAAAAGGAAGAAAGAAAGGATGAATGAATGAACAAGAAAGAAAGGATGAATGAAAGAAAGGAATAAGTGATGAACAAATGAATGAAAGGAAGAAAGGATGAATGAACAAAAGAGGATAAATGAAAAAAATGAACAAAAGAATAAAAGGAAGAAAGAAAGGATGAATGAATGAACAAGAAAGAAAGGATGAATGAAAGAAAGGAATAAGCGATGAACAAATGAATGAAAGGAAGAAAGAAAGGGTGAAGGAAAGAAAGGACGAACAGATAAAAGGAAGAAATGATGAACGAACGAATGAAAGAAATGATGAACGAAAGAAAGGAAGAAAAGATGAACAAAAGAGAATAAAAGTAAGAAATGATGAACAAAAGAAAGAATGAAAGGAAGAAAGGATGAATGAAAGAAAGGAATAAAGGATGAGAAAAGAGTGAAAGGAAGGATGAACGAAAAGAAAGGACAAAAGAAAGGATAAACATATGGAAGAAAGAACAAAAGAGAGAAATGAACAAAAGAAAAGAAGAAAGGATGAACGAAAGAGTGAAAGGAAGGATGAACGCACAAAAGGAAGAAAGAATGAACAAACGAAAGACAGAAATTATGCGAAAGAAAGGATGAAAGAAAGAAAAAGAATGAAAGGAAGGAAGGATGAATGAACAAAAGAAAGGAAAGAAATCTATATGATTTAATAAAATCAAAATTAAATTTTAAATTATTGAAATTAAAATTGTTGTTTCTACTCTTTTTTGATTCACAGCAATAGGGGTTTATGCTGACAACAAGAAAAACAACTTAATAGAAAGAAAGAAAGAAAGCTTCTCTGACATTAACCTCACGGGTCCCCCGGGGGCCGAGCGTCCTCCCATTACCCAGGCTGCAGTGAGGGCGGGAGGGGGAGGCCGGGGTTGGTGGCCCCGTCTTCACCTGGAGCCAGAGAGCGATTGAATCAGACAGCTGTCAGTGAGAACACTGCGTGTCAGTGCGCAGGCGAGAGCCATAAAAGAGCACAAACGAGCGTCGTTACTGCGGGGACAGTGATTATCATAATGGCAACAATAAAGCCCATGGTCGTTATGGCGGTGATGATGATGACGATGATGCTGGGGTGATTAATGCCGGGAGATAAATGAGAAAGATGTATCACGCTCCTCCCTGCAGCGGAACAGCACATCGAGTGTGTGTGTAATGAATTACGTACTGCATGTGTCTGCATGAACATACATGTGATCATAAATCACGCGCTGCATGATTCCACACTCACACCAGGCTGTGTTCTGCATGTGGAAAAGAGAAAAACTGCAAGGTGAATGTCACAAAACTTAAGGACGTGTTCAGCTCAAAATCAAAAGGATAAAATGAGAAATTACGTTTTGCTTCAAGAGAAATAATTCTTTTTAGAACCAGTTTATTTTCATTGTGACATTATTTACATGATCGTTAAGGGCGTATTTTAAGGTGAAACTTCACAGACACATTCTTGGGACACCAGAGACTTATATTACATCTTGTAAAAAGGGGCATTATAGGTCCAATTTAACTAAACGGGGCAAATTAGCATAAGAGCGCAATTCCACAAATGTGGATGGGAGTGGTAAGTTGTGCACGTGATCTACTGCTGACGCGCAAATTAAAGAACGCAAATAATTTACATAATGACCTATGCAATCTACCAAGAGCATCCCAAATAAGCAGAGCCGATCAAGTGCGGGTCGATACAGACGCAACTTGTTACATGTAATATACGGATAACGCCTTCCTCTGGCATTCCAAAGAATTTAATACGATTGGAAAATATAATAAATAATATGAATATTTCCTCCCTTCTACCATGCGCTCTCTGTTCTCTGCGGTGTCTCCTCATAGCAGCGACAATTGCAGTTGCAAAACATGTCGCAAAATGGGTTAAGACATGCTTTTTGTCTGGGGTGTTAAATAATGGCGAAAATACCAGTAAATTGACTAGCTCAAACCTTAGTAAATCGCATTTCGTGATTCATTTAAATACTCTACTCCCATAAATCTTGTGACTGAAAGGGAAACTCCTACAAATGCATATGCAATAATGCCAGCCGCAAAAATGAATAAGTCTATGCCTTTTCAGCGCTAACTTTGTGTCTTTAGTAAATCCTGACAGTAGTTTTTTAACCGAAAGAGCGTTTACGCTGGCGGAAGCTGTTAGTAAATTAGGCCCTAAAGCTTATATCGGTAACACTTTACAATAAGGTTCATTAGTTAACATGAACTAATAATGAACTGCACTTCTACTGCATTTATTAATCTTTGTTAATGTTAATTTCAACATTTACTAATACATTATTAAAATTTTGTTAGTTAATGCACTGTGAACTAACATGAACAACTGTATTTTCATTAACTAGCATTAACGAAGATTAGTAAATACAGTAACAAATGCATTGCTCATGGTTATTTCATGTTAGTTAATACATTAATAAATGTTTAACTAATGGACCTTATTGTAAAGTGTTACCCTTATATGTAATGATAATATTTGATATATGGCATTAAGTAATTATTTTAAATCATATATAACAGTATATTTACATATTACAGCAATGGGAATATAATGAGAATCATCAGAACTATAAACAAACATATGCTTTATAGCATGGGTGTCCAATCCTGCTCCTGGTGGGCCACTGTCCTGCAAAATCCAGCTCCAACCCCAATTAAAGACACCTGAACCATCTAATCAAGCTCTTGTTAGGCACAGTAGAAACTCCAGAAAGGTGTGTTGAGGCAAGCTGGAGCTTAACTCTGGAGGACAGTGGCCCTCCAGGATGAATTTAGACACCCCTGTTTTACAGTAATGAGAATTCTCAGTGAAAATAACAAGTTCAGTCATGAAACTCTAGATGGCGCAGGCTGATCGGTCCTTTACATGCTATCAACAAGCAGTCACATCGTTACCACAAGGCACACGCTGATTGGCCTCTGCTGATCCGGGAGCCAATAAGATTGCTTGCTCAACTTTGCTCAACCCCTCCACCTCCCCAGCTCCACCTGCCTAGATCTGCTTTGGGATTTATCTATGTATGCAGCAGCAGCAGATCTTACATTTTGCGATGATTAAAATGGGTTAATTGGTTAATCAACTTCTTTCTTGTAGTTTTTGTGTAAAATATGACCTTAGAGCCAGTGATATTTAAAAACAGAGCAGATGTTTCGTTACGTTTCAGTTTTTTTAATAGTTTGAATCAGTTTTTATCTTTCCATTTTCATTTTTTCCATTTAGTTTTAGTAATTGTTTTGTCTAAATAGTTTATTCATATCTATATCAGTTTTAGTTTTAGTTATTTTAGTACGTCAAGTTAAATAAAAATGAGAATTGTTGTTGGGTGCATTTATCATGTTTGTATATGTTTTACATCAAAATTTTTCATAATTTAGAAATAAAATCTCCCCGTCTCATCTCACTGACACACCAGTGGGCGGGGCTAACGTTGCAACAATGAAGCAGGCGTTGATTTCTTCTGTGGAGGTGGGGTTTCACCTATCTATGACATACATAGGCACAGTCCAGGACGAGTCGTTCTCTGAGTCTGGTGTTAAAAGTGTTTATTGGACTAACAAGGAAGTTTTCAGCTCTGAAACTTACAGTATATTCTTACAGTACTATGACCTCATATATATCAAAAGCTCAAGGAAAAGTTATTTGAAGGAGCAATGCCATAGTAGAGCTTTTTTTGGATCCCCAAATAATCTTTCAGTCAACAGTTCCTACAATATTTTTATTGAAGAGTTCTTAAAATAAACCATTTTTTTCTTTTGAAAAATCTTCTCCACTGTAAATAACCTTTCGCGGAATGGAAAGATTCCTCAGATGTTAAAGGTTCTCCATGGAAACATCAGTGCCAATAAAGCAGCTTCATTTTTAAGAGTGTAAGAAATTGCACTTGCAATATATCTAGCAATATATCTTACAGGATACTTTTATGTTTTCGCGAGATTCACCGAATCACTTTTCGAACTGACTGCATGCGTTTGTGTAAGTCCTGTATGTGTGTGTTTGTCTCCGTTATGAGCTGATGCAATAATGTTGGTGCTCTGTGTTGATGTTTTGATGAAGCCCATGATGCTCTGGGGAGATTTGTTGATGATGTTGCTGTTGTGTGTGTGTGTGTGTGTACATGTGTGTGTGTTTGAATGAATCTGAACATTTTTTACCTCAATGATGACATTCTGATGACATGCTGCTGTAAGCGAGCACGGGAAAACGAGCGTGTGTGTGTGTCGTTCTGCTCGGCTGAGCTAGCGTAGAGAGAGAAAACATCTGTCACACGCGTCTGAAGTTTCATTTGTGGCGGATCATCAACATAATGATGGAAACAACAAGCCAATGGCCTGAGTGTGAGTGTGTTTGCCGGATATTTGTCAGTATATCTTGTGTGTTTGGGCTCCTCAGACAGTAACAGGTGGAGATTAATAATCGTATCGTAGATGCATGACCTCAGGTAGGCCACCATAACTCAACGTCTGTTTATCCGTGTGCCGCTGAAATGAAAAATGATAGCCGCGGATAAGTAGGCTAACTTAGTATCCTTCATTTGTTTGTTTTTTTTTCTTCACTGCGAGTCTAACCTGTGGCTATGTGCAGTAATGAACGGATGGCTCTTTTGTCTTTGTTTTCCTCGGACAGACGGAAGACGTGACGCAAACAGAAGTTTCCCAGCAGGTGCCACATTCAGACTCCACGGAAAAACAGCAGCCCAAGCGGTTACACGTCTCCAACATCCCCTTCCGCTTCCGGGACCCCGATTTACGGCAAATGTTTGGGGTGAGTCGATGCACTAATCCAGCTTCTGTCCTGGTTTCATCGCCTGGAGATTCACACCAAGGACGACATCTATCTATTGAGGTTTCAATGTAAAACAATAGCAGAGTCCACACCACAACTATAACAATATCACTGGAATCCCATTCAAAATGATTTTTTCTAGTTGATGAATGATAAAAACATTTACCGCCAATCAGAACCCATCCTGTTTTAAGAGCTCAAGCATTTCGACGACAAAACTGCAGTGTGCACTTATAATAAACATTGTGCGTCGATGTGGATGCTAATAAAGTTATCATTATAGTTGTCGTTCTTGGTTCTTTATTCTGTGTAGACATTTCTGGGGGCAGGTGCATAAATTGCTAAGACCATTTTTACAAGATGGCCGTCATAAGATGTTTTAACCCTTATGTGCTGTTCGGGATGTTTTCATCCATTATGGGGAATTTTTGAGTCTTAATTTGGCCATAACTTTCTCCGTGTTTCAGCAAATGGAATGATTTTTGGTGACAAATCTTATTTTGACACATATTTTGGGAAAATGCTTTGAAAATGTTCAAAAACTCAACAGTACTCTGTGGGCAAATTCACTACCCTTTCGTTATGTTTTTAACTGCTTTAAAAATGTATCAGATAAATGTTTTTTTCAAACTTTTTTGCTTAAATCTATTAATCAACCTTAGTCCTGATCAAAACTACTAAATTTAAAAAAAAAAATTCAGGATTTTAACTCTTTAATTGTCAAATTCATAAATGATGTCACTGATTTGGGAAAAAACGTGTCAAAGATTAGAAACAACATTGGCTTTGATGCGTTGTTAGTTTTTGTGCAGCATCAGATTTTAACGTTTTAAAGAGTTGATACATTTTTAAAGCAGTTAAAATCGTGGCTGTTTTCAGCCACGAACATAACGAAAGGGTAGTGAATTTGAACAATGCACAAGGGTTAAAGTGTTGATTGGTTTGATTTGATATTGAAAAGTAAGACTGATTACTCCTTGACTAACTGCTACACAGTAAATGCTACACCAATTTGTTTTTTTGAAGCACATTTATTCACGAACCACAGTCGAGATTTAGTCAAGATTCATGTTTGGATATATCATAAATAAACACGGAAATTGTGATCATGATTAAAAGAAGTGATTTAATCTGCCTGTGGGCCTCAATTGACCCTTCACCGGCAATTTGATTGACAGGCGATCTGACCAATCATAACCTCAAATCCGCCATTTTGTCCGACAAAGCAGTCAGGGGAGTTAATTCAATTCAATTCAATTCAAATTTATTTGTATAGCGCTTTTCACGATACATATCGTTTCAAAGCAGCTTTACAGAGAACGAGTTAGTAGATTAACGTTGGTGAACTTGAACTTGAAAAATTGTGTGTCCTCACATCTTTCCGCGCTGAAACAACATTCCTTCTGATGTTCATTCATGTTTATTTGATGCTATAAATGAACTAGTATGAAGAGATGATCGGTTCACGAGCCGCTTGAAGGATTAAAGAGACTCTATACGCTATTTATTGATTAAACTTCTTTAAAAAATTACAATATTTAAAATATGAAACTGTTTCATATCAAAAGTAACTTACTCTGTCTTATCTGTCGACGTGTTGTCAGTGTCCTCTTTGCTCCAGGATATATTTTTCACTGCATGAGAACATGATGTGTGGCGTGAGAGCACATGGCTTGTCGGATATAGCAACAGTAACTAAAGGGGGCGGGTCTTTGCGAACGGTCAATTGTACAGCTCTAATTCCTGAAATTATAAAAAAGTCCGAACCTACTTTTTTTTCTTTTTGAAAATTCAGATTACAGAAGTACATTGGGAACATGTCAAAATTAAACTTTTATACCATTTAATTTGACATTATAACCTCTATAACTGCATTTACTTTAGCTCAAAGTGTGCTAAACATCTTAGTATTTTCCATTACAAATATTTAAACATTCTTAAATCAACATGCATTTACTTGAGAAGCAAAATGACTTAAGATATTGGGCTCTATCAATGCCACACCAAGTGTTTTTTGCTAGTTTCAGCCTGACGCAGTTATTATTTTCACTTCCATGTTGTTTAAATAACAAATTCACTCGCGGCCATTTGTGCGCCCATGGGCGTGCTGGTCTGAAAACGAGGTGTGTTCAGGTGCATTGTTGGCGTTTCGCTATTTTGAGGCAACCGGAAATGCCACTGAGCAACAAAAAAACTGGTTTAAAGTTAATGGTGCAGTATTGTTATTTTTTGTGTTGTTGTTATTTTAAGGGTGCATTAGTAATCTGTGCCTATAGGCGGGTGCACAACGCGCGCAGCAGCACACAAACATGCCAAATGTTAAAAATAAAAGGATTCCTCTCTGGTTCAGTCTTCCTACTTGCAAATCCTGCTATGTAAATAGCGATTCACCATAGTGCAAGCGCCTGGCTTTTAAAGGGAATGGGAGATGACACTCTGATTGGTTTATTGCACTTTACGCCCAAAACACACCCATGACTCATTATGAGACCAGTTTTGGATCATGCACCTAGAGCACAGACCATTTTTTCCATTATTAAACTAGGAAAAGTTGATTCGGACACACACCTGTGCCATGCGCTTCAGACCTGGAGCTTAGATCGTTAAAATAGATTTTTTTTTTTGTTAGAATGTAGTGAGTTTATGCTTAAAACAAGAAAAAAAATCATCCGTCAATGATAAAATAATTTTGTTTTCCCATTTGATTACATTTATTTTTCAGACCCCATTGGCAGATATTTTTTTCTTCTTTTAAGCATAAACTCACTTCTGCATTTTTTTCAGAAAAATAAACGTAATATCTTAAGCCGTTTTGCTTCTCAAGTAAATATATCTTGATTTATTAATTTGTAGATGTCTGTAATGGAAAACAAGACACAAATACTGAGTAAAAAAAACATTTTTTGCCATGTTGGAGAGAAACTTGAAAGAAACTCTCTGAATATTACATTTACCGTTCTCGCCTGCGGGGTAAATCAGATGATTACATGCTTACTAAATGCACAGACACTGTGTGCGCCGATTCCTTCTTATTTGCTAAAAATCATCTCAATCATCTTAATGACCCGTCAGCAGCAGGCTGGCCAGAAAAGCTGCTTTAAACAGCGCTCATTTGTTTGGGCCGGTGTCGGCCAGTGGCTCTGTGGAAAAGATGATGTTAATTACAGCACAGACCGCCATGTAGCCGTATAAATTACATACAACATGGTCTGTTTCGCCCATCATGCTCTGTGATAGCTGGATTACTGTTCTCGGAGGCTGCCAGGTTTGTGTGCGCCAAATCAGCTCCGTAATTAACTCGCAGTCGTTGTGTATAGGTGGTCTGGAGATATATGATGTAGACTCCGTATGGATGCCACATACAATATAGGAAAAAGGAGCTTTGGATACATTTGATACATGCATTTTAGTGTTGACTGTGAAAATGAGGATATCTGGTCATGTGATGCATATTGTACAAATGATGCAAAAATGTTTTTGTTTTGTGCCTTGAGTTTTAAGTATAGTTTTCTGAAACAATCATCAAATTTAAGTGACTTTATGCTTAAAACAAACAAAAAAACAAACAAAATGTCTGCCAGATAAATAATCTTGTTTTAACTTTGAATCAAGTTTATTTTTCTGACCCCACTGATATATATTTTCTTATTTTAAACATAAACTCAGTCACCATATTTATAATATAGCCATCATATTTAGAAATTATTATATTAATAATATAATATAATGAAATATATCTATTTTTACTACTGTAAATCCATAATAAATTAGCATGGGATCTCCTTCAAAGCTTTCATAATCAAATCGGTATTTTTAAAAGAAACATTTTCTTAAATTTAGTTATAAATTCAAATAAACAGAAAATAGTATTAACTTATATATACATATATAATGCAAAACATCTTAATCTGCGCTTTATAGATTTAAGCGATTTTTTTTAAACAAAACAAACCACTTTTAGTGATTTATTTACTCTCAAAATGTGTCAAACCATCAGTGTTTGATAAAAACATACTTTTTTTCTGCTATAACACACTGTGTGAGTTAGAGAGAAGCACATTTTCTTTACGGTGTGCCCCGTTGTAACACATTGAGACGTAATAAGCTCCATCTGCCCGCCGCGGACTGAAGTAAGCCTCGCTAATGACTCGCTGCCGCGCTAACAAAGCTTGGCGGCGTTGATTAGCCTCGTGGCTAATGGAGATTTAGCCTGTGGTGAGCAGGGCCGAAGGTTTACTTTGCCAAGAGAAAGCAGCGCAGCTAATTAGCTGCTTGGCTAACGGAGAGTCGAAGCTAAATGAGTGGGGCGTCAGGTTAGCGTCGCAGGCTAAAGCACTGGAGTCTGGGAGTTGCTAATGAGTGCAGAAGTACGGGGCTCATTATCTGGAGCCGAGTGGTTTATTACTGAGGATGTCCATATGGATATGTGAGGTAGGAGAGAGCATTCCTGGAAGTAAAACCCCCGGCTTTGTGTTGGCTTTAGGGCTGTTTCTTCTTCCTCTCTGCCTGTGGGCCTCAAGGGCTGCTGGGAATTTCTCTCGCAGGGGGCCTTTACCTTCATCTCCAGTTTTCCCGCTGCGCAGACGCTATGTTAGCATTCCACCTGCGGCTCTACTCTTTTAAAAGACGGAATTAAAGATCTGCTTAAATCTTAGCAGCGAACAAGTCTTCATCGGTATGGAGTCCACTCGCATTAAAGAAAACCCCACCAATCAGAGCACTTCAAAAGACGCAGTCCGTGCCGAAACCGCCTTCAATACTGCTTTGGTTTGCAGAATACAGCATGAGCTTTTTTGGCAGGGTACTTTGTGCATAATTCCCTGCTGGAAAGCCCAGCTAATCCAGCTTCTCAAGGAGACTGGTTTTACTCAGGCCATTCAGGATTGAATTGAGAATGCCTTTTAAATTCCTGTTCAATTCTTGCATACGAATTGAGGTTGCAAACATGATGCAGGACTGCTTTAATCTTCAAGTGAATTGAAATTGTCATTTTTTTAAGCTAGAAATTAACTAGAAAATAAACTTGACAGTGGCTTAAAGTGTTAAATATTGTTCTCCGGCTTTTCAGAATTGAATTGGGAATGCCTTTTAAACTCCAATTAAATTCCTGAATGTAAATGAGGTTGCAAACAGGATGCATACATTTCTGAAAGAATTCATTTTTAGCTACAAAAGCAAACTTTATTCAGATAAACTTGACATAGGGTTGTTTTCAAGTTTACAGTTATTGTAATATTTAATCATTTTATTGTAATAATCATCAAATAATATTTTCTAAATTTGATGTTTTATATGCAAATATTTAGTTTATGTATTTATCATATTAAATAAATGAAAAGTTCAGATGCAAAAGCCACTAAACACCACCTCCATCAAAAATGAGCGAATGCTCTACAAGTACGTAGTATGATATTGAGCGAATGCATAGTATATGTTCATCAAATACTTTCGCTTCAAACCTTCTAAATCCCAGCTTCAACCCATTCCGAAATAACGGTTCGTTGGCAGAAACCACTAAACGCCACTTCCCTTTTGTCAGCAAAAGCCTCTAAGTCCAGAGTAGAACCCATCGGAAGACGCGAAACGAATCATATGATTTCAAGATGAATGTTGGTGTTTGTATGAGCCGGCTTTCAATTGCCGAGCTGCAAGTTTTATCATGTTTTGTCCATCATTAGAGTGGTGATGACAGGATTTTCGCGAGTAAACACAAGTGTTCCTTTTGCTGCTGTAAAACTACGTTTTGAAAATAAGGCTTTCCAGTTACTGACTAATAACCTTTTCAATGCCATTAAAGTGAAAGTTGAACCTAAAGATAGGAGCCTGGTAAAAAAAAAATGCTCATTTAAAATAAAACTTGGAGGTTTCTGTAATGGAACTATTCAAATGAACTTCCCAGTATGTCAGTATTGTCAAGTCTGCGTTTTTTCCATGGAATTGGGCTACTTTCAAGCAGTTTCTGGAGGTTAATTTGTTGATTTCCACGCCCGTATGTACAATTTCGGCACACCCACACCCTCAAAACACCCCCCAGATGTACAATTTTAATGGAGAATTCGGCTGCCCGACAGAGAAAATCACTTTGGGCTATTTTTGGGCTGCTTTTGACTGACCTTTGGGCTACTTTTGTTGTGAACCCTGCAGTACGCATTGCAACTTTGTTGAATTTCTTTGAATGGATTCAGTTCCTCGTACGCCTCCATTATAGTACTCTCCCATGGCAAACTGTCTCTGTCATATTTATTATAACTGTCAATTAGGACTAATTTATTTTTACATTTTATCAGTTCATGCATGAACTTAATAGTGCCAACTGTTTGAACTATAGTTAGCATAACATTTTAGAATACGACACTAAAAAAAAAAACGTTTTAGTAATCAGTTCCGATACAAATCTTTAATTACCATTAGTGTGGATTGTATCAAAATTGTTCCTCAAGAATTTATATTGTGTATATTTTCTCACAATTTCTATACACTGTGCCGAGTCTAAAGGGGTTTTAGACCAATTTTTCATGCGAGCCGTGCTCTGTTTCGAACTTAACTGCAAGTGTGAAAGCCCCGTAAATGTGAGGTGTGGCCAATTCAATTCGCATTCACACTAATTAATTGAAAAGATGCCAAATCTTCAATGCGGAGTTTTGCTCAATCCTCTGCTAAACTACTAAGTGCTTCCTTCCATGAGAAACTGCCACCACAGGGGTTATCTGAGCATGCTCAATAGAGAAGACCACTTCCCCTACCGTACGCAACTTTCCTACCAAACTAATTAATCTCTATCACCGGTCCATTAGGCCTGGTTAAAACAATTAGCATCTGCGGCACGCTAGCCAGGGAAAACCCCACCATACAACACGGAGCTCACGCTGGGGAGTTAATGTGTTTGTGTGTGTCTCTGATTGAGCCCTCCGCAGAATGTGCATTCATTTGAATAAATTGATAGATTTCAGCCCACAGTTTCACACAGATGCTGATTGGCTGAGCGGTGATATTAAGCTGTTGCAGCTGTAGCGCAAACAGAAAGACGATGAGCGCAGAGTCATCAGAGTGTCCCTTATGTTACCGCACGTGTTTTGCTTCGTATCAGCTTTGTCTCAGATGTTTCTCCTAAAATTCGTTTGGTGAAAGAAAACTAGAGCTGAAGAGATGTTCAAATAAATGCGAGAGCAGTTCACATTGAGATCTCTGACTTTTGCTGCACAGTTTGAGACATTGTTGATCTTTTGGAGGAGACGTGAGTGAGATTACTGGGGTCTTTTCTCATCTGAGAAGCTAGAGACTTCAATCCCCGTTTAATCTCGATAAAATCTGGGAGATACAATTGAGACTTTAGAGAGATCTCATTTGTGATTTTCCTTTTTGTGTTTCTGGATCTTATGCTGAGAGATCAGCCATCAGAGTTTTTCTGCTCAAGAGACTTAAAGGAGTTCACGGTTATGTCTTGGTATTATTTCAGATGATTCTCCTGAAATCTGCTTTGAGAAATAAAAAGGTAGATAGCAGCCGGATTACCTGATCTTGAGAGAATTTGATGAGAAATGTGTGAGATCTCTGACGTTTGATTGCGGACTTTCGTATCTTGGCAAATCTGACCGCGGTTTAAGACATTGTTGAGATCTCTTCTGAAACTCAAGAGGAGAAATGTACGAATTCTGGGGTATTTTTCTTAAGAGAAACATATGAGATACAGAATACTTTTTCAAAAGTCTCCATTTAATCTCATTCAAATCTAAAAGAAACTATTGAGACTGTAAAGAGGTCTCATTTGTGGTTTTTCTGGATCTTATGCTGAGAAATTAGCAATCAGAGGAAAGTGTATTGCTCAGTTGCACCAGCTGGATGTAAAAAAGTCGGGTGTAAGCTCTACTCTGGACTTAGTTACGTCCAGCTTTCAGATAAATATTTACACCTGTTGCACGAGACCTGGCCTGTAGGCCAGACCTGTTTACAGAGTAGTTTACACACATTTTTGGAGCAAGTTATACTTTAATAACACTTTCAAATTTAGCAGATAATCCCGACCCGCCTTTAGTACCGAGGACAGCTCTGAAAAACACGACGACAACTCGCTGATCGTGGAGCCTGTACCAGACGCGCCATCATCTCAACGTTTTTGTTTGCTTTTATTTTCATCATGGAAACAAGTCAAGACTTCTCACTTTACACCTACCTTTGACTAGGTGTCAGATTTAGTCTCAGACGTGCGCTATGCCCAGATGGTGCAACGGGTATTAATTCTACGCAGGACTTAAAACGCATTTTACGTTAAGCTTAGTCTTACGACCGGGTGTACGTCCAGCTGGTGCAACCGACCCCTGGAGACTAAGCGAGTTCACTGTTATGTCTCAGTATTATCTCAAAGGGTTCTCCTAAAATCTGTTTGGACAAAGAAAATGTAGATAGCAGCCAGATTATTTGAGTTTGAGACATTGTTGACATTTTTCTCTTCTGAAACTCTAGAGACAAATGTGAGATTACTGGGGTCTTTTTCTCAGGGGAAACATCTGAGAATCTTTCGCAAACGTTTCCATTCAGATTAATTTAATCTTGTTGCTGTCTAGAAGAAACAATTGCGATTTCATGTGTGATTTTTCTTTCCTAAGGGCAGAGCTGTTAATGAAGATGAAGGCTTCCCGAATCTTTGCATCTCATGTCTAGCGACTTTTTCCCGACCTCTCCTCAGAGTCTGAATCTCAAACAAATGGCTAATTAACATTAGCTCGTAATCTGACTAGCGTTGACCCTGTAACCCCGTCCATTCATCCTTTTTTGCAGTCGGTCTCTGTAGACGACGGCTCCTGCTCTTGATCCTATTAGCACTTCCAGCATCGTCTCTCTCCACCAGCACGATGCTCGCAGAGCTTTTATTTTCTACCGCAGTGGCCAAATGATGGCGATGCAGCATGCTTGACAGGGTAATTACTTTTAATGAAATAATACGACCATCACAGGCATCAATTAAAAGCCGTGCTCATTAGAGGGGTTTGCGCTCGTCCCTCATCCCTCCGTTTTCTAACGATCCAAACAGCACGAAAGCTAAATCGAAGATTGGTGAACGTTTCCCCCTTGGGAGCAATGGCACACAACAAAAACAAGAGAGAGAGAGAGGAAGACAGAGAAGAAAGGGAGCTTGTCAACAGTGAAAGAGAAAAACACAAACTGTACAGACATAGTTCTGTTTATCTTTATAATACTACAATAAAATGTGGGCATAATTAAATGACCTGTTTTGCTTGTTTTGTTTTGGGGGTTTTTTTCTCAGATATTCTCAAGCCTCTGCTTGAGAGCAGATGCATCACATTACAAACCTCATACAACAGACGTGTACTGATAGACCTCACGCCAGAGACTCCAGATACATCACATTAGAAACCTCACACCACAGGCTACACTGAAAATCCTCACCTGAGAGACCTCATGCCTAAGACCTCACTCCAAAAACATCACTTTAGAAACCTCACACAACAGAATATACTGAGAGACCTCATGCCAAGGACCTCAAAACGTCACTTTAGAAACCTCACACAACAGACATATACTGAGAGACCTCACCTGAGAGACCTCACGCTAGAGACTCCAGATACATCACATTAGAAACCTCACACAACAGACTATACTGAAAATCCTTACCTGAGAGACCTCATGCCTAAGACCTCACTCCAAAAACATCACTTTAGAAACCTCACACAACAGAATATACTGAGAGACCTCATGCCAAGGACCTCAAAACGTCACTTTAGAAACCTCACACAACAGACTATACTGAAAATCCTCACCTGAGAGACCTCATGCCAAAGACCTCACCCCAAAAACGTTACTTTAGAAACCTCACACAACAGACTTATACTGAAAAACCTCACCTGAGAGACCTCATGCCAGAGACTCCAGATACATCACTTTAGAAACCTCACACCACAGACTAAACTGAAAAACCTCACCTGAGAGACCTCATGCCAAAGACTCCAGATGCATCACTTTAGAAACCTCACACAACAGACTTATACTGAAAAACCTCACCTGAGAGACCTCATGCCAGAGACTCCAGATACATCACTTTAGAAACCTCACACCACAGACTAAACTGAAAAACCTCACCTGAGAGACCTCATGCCAAAGACCTCACTCCAAAAACGTTACTTTAGAAACCTCACACAACAGACTTATACTGAGAGACCTCACCTGAGAGACCTCACGCCAGAGACTCCAGATGCATCACTTTAGAATCCTCACACAACAGACTATACTGAAAATTCTCACCTGAGAGACCTCATGCCAAAGACCTCACTCCAAAAACCTCACTTTAGAAACCTCACACAACAGACTTATACTGAGAGACCTCACCTGAGAGACCTCATGCCAGAGACTCCAGATACATCACATTAGAAACCTCACACAACAGACTACACTGAAAATCCTCACCTGAGAGACCTCATGCCAAAGACTCCAGATGCATCACTTTAGAAACCTCACACAACAGACTATACTGAAAAACCTCACCTGAGAGACCTCATGCCAAAGACCTCACTCCAAAAACCTCACTTTAGAAACCTCACACAACAGACTTATACTGAGAGACCTCACCTGAGAGACCTCATGCCAGAGACTCCAGATACATCACATTAGAAACCTCACACAACAGACTACACTGAAAATCCTCACCTGAGAGACCTCATGCCAAAGACTCCAGATGCATCACTTTAGAAACCTCACACAACAGACTATACTGAAAAACCTCACCTGAGAGACCACATGCCAAAGACCTCACTCCAAAAACCTCACTTTAGAAACCTCACACAACAGACTTATACTGAAAAACCTCACCTGAGAGTCCTCGTGCCAAAGACCTCAAAACATCACTTTAGAAACCTCACACAACAGACTTATACCGAGAGACCTCACCTGAGAGACCTCACGCCAGATACTCCAGATGCATCACTTTAGAATCCTCACACAACAGAGTTATACTGAGAAACCTCACTAAGGTCATTTTAATTAGTTTCAGTTTTATTAAAATGTCTATTTTTTAATTAATTTTTATTTTAGTTTTAGCTCCAAGTCAAACTAAACAAAAATGAGAAATGTTGCCTTAGCAACTAGCAAAAATAATTGTAGTTTTTTACTTAATTTCAGTTAACATTTAAGTAACAATAATGTTTTTTTTTATGGTTTTAGTTTTAATTTTAGTTAATAACTCCGTGCCAGAGACCTCTCATATAAACCTCATGCCAGAGACCTCTGCAGACACTTAATAATGCTGTACAATGAGATTATACCAACAAAACTGTGAAAGTTTTTCCCAATCTGAAGTTGTTTTATGAAGCCTGCAGTGGAAAGCGTCTAACATGTCCTGTGTGTTATGCAATTTCCAGTTATTATTTCATCCCAGGATTCAAGCCCCACTTTCTCATGGACACAGAGGCTCCTAATTGATTTATCTCTCTCTTATTCCCTTCTTCATCTTGCTTTTCTCTCCCTCACTCTCTTTTTCTCTCGCTCTCCTTTTCTGCAGCAATTTGGGAAGATCTTAGACGTGGAGATTATCTTTAATGAAAGAGGATCAAAGGTATGAATGACGCTTTCTTTCTTCTCCTCTCTGTTTGTGTAGCGACGATCTTTCTCGCTCTCTTCTGAACTCTTTATTGGCTTAGAGACGGCGGTTTGATCTTCCTCAAGTCAGATTAAAGACTATAAAGTCAAAGAACAAAACAGACATGGCAGCGCACATAATCAGAGCGTGAGGTCAGCCGTCGCTGCGCTCGCAGGACTCCACCGTCATCTGCTGTTTGCTCAGACGACAGAGAGAATGAAGCACAAACTCTTGCTGCTGTCTTTGCCGTGCTGCATGAATAATAATAATAATAATAGCGATGTTAATTAACCTATTATTTCCCCTCTAAAGCCCATTACTGTGAAAGATACAGTAGGTGAGACCGGGGCTAGTTGTCACACTGACTACTTCACATCAGATTCACTTTTGCAAGATAGTTTAGAGAACTAATTTCTGGAACTGTAAACATTAAACTCAATAAATGTTAAACGCATTTTGCTTGTTTAGTGTTTTTAATCAAAGGAATTGCCTTAGACTAGTCTAGACTACAAAAAAGATGACATTTGCACCATTACTGGCCAAAAATAAAGATCTATAGCGGGGCATGTTGTCACAGTAAATGGGTAAAATGGGAATCTTCCAATAAATAGGTTTATTCAGGGTATTTAATGCTTTTCAGGCAGGATAATTGTTGTTAACTAAAACTACAAACTATTAAAAACATTTTTGTTGATTAAAAATGAAGCTGATATAAACTTAAACTAAATGAAAATTAGAAAATTTTGCCCTGGGAACTAATTAAAATTATTTTAAGCACTGAAAATAAAACTAAAAGTAAAACTGAAATAAAAATACATTAAACCTAATATATATATATATATTATTTACAATTAAAATAAAATATAATTCAAAATATTAATAAAAACTCATATATAAATAATAGTAAAATAATTAAAATAGTAAAGTAATAGTAAAATCATTTTTGTTGATTAAAAATGAAGCTGAAATAAACTTAAACTAAATGAAAATTAGAAATTTTGCCCTGGGAACTAATTGAAATTATTTTAAGCACTGAAAATAAAACTAAAAGTAAAACTGAAATAAAAATAGATTAAACCTAATAATAAATGTACTATATATTATTTTTTTTAAAAAGTTGAAATAGCCAAAAATATTGTTTTGGGATAGATTGTCAATAAAATATCAATAAAATAATATAATATAAAATTATTGTTATTTTTATTATTTATTAAATTATTAATATTATATCAGTAAAATTATATATACACACACACACACATATATTTTTTATTTATTTATTTATTTATTTATTTTGACAATTAGCCACGGTCTCCCCTATAACTGTCTTCTGATTGAAGCTTTATCCCTGTTTTTCCATGCACTTTTCATCAATCAGAGAATCTGAGCGTTTGAAAATATATTTACTTGTGTTTTATATCTGGGGTTTCCAACGCAGTGTTCATAATGACTGATATTAAATTACAATCATGAAGCATCGAGCTGTTAACTGTAATGCTCGCACTATTAGTCATCTCTCTGAGCAAAAACAGCACATGATGAAAATGCTAAAAGTGAAAACAAAAGAAAGCTTCTTTATTGGCATCGATGCTTCCACAAAGAACCTGTAACATCCATGGAATCTTTCCATTCCACAAAAGGTTCATCATGTGAACCCCCTCTTGGAAGTGTTATTTTTAAGAGGTGTTTCAGTCAGTGTTTGGTCCTGCGTGTCTCTCTCTGTGGATGGCGTGTAATCGTGTCCCCGACAGCCAGATAAGATGGAGATGACAGCGTGCTCTGCTCAAGCAACCATTCGCTGTTCTGTGTGCCCTACAAAGCCCATTACCCATGATGCCTTGCTGTCCCCACCACCAGCGTTGCTGTATAATGAACCCACCGGCCCATTAATAAACAATCTATTTTCTAAGAAGCAGCAATTTGCATCCAATATGTTTGTCCCTTTTGAAAAATGGGCTCTCTTTCACCCCTCTGTGTAAGCTAATTATTGCATGATAAAACAGCAGAGAAGAGCAGAGCGGATGCAGTCATGTGAGATGTCCACAGGATTCATTTGGCCCTCAGTTTCCTTCCTCAATTTATTCCTTTCTCTCTCTGACTGATATATATATCAAGCAGGAGGCGTGTGAGAGCGTCTAATATTAACCGACCCCTCGGGCTTATAGTAGCTCATCCTGTATTATCCAAACACCATCCAACAGTCCATCATCTGCAGCCCCGCCCCCTCTTCACTCTTATTGGCTGCTGTGTCATGACGATTTTTCACACTTAACCTGGGTCAACCACTTAAACCCTGGGTTAAGGTGGAAAGAATGAAAGATATATTTTAAAATGCAATTTATTCCTGTGATGCAAGGCTGAATTTTCATGAAATATTATGAATATTAAAATTATATTTAAAAAATTATATATATATTGGTGCTGTCAAAATAATTAAAAAATAACTAATTAATCGCATTTTTTTCTGAAAGTAATTGCGATTAAAAACATTTTTTAGTTTTTAATATTTTTACATTGTAATAATGTCAGTTACTTTCCAAATTAATGTAGAAACAACTTAAAGACAGTATGGGTTAAATATTTGTTTAATGGCATTTTTTAACGAATAAAGGCCAGTATCACTGATGCTAACACTGCTACTCATGTCATAAGCCGCGTTTCCGTTACAGATTTGCACAAAACTTTTTTGTGATATTTTCTAAATATCGATAAAAAACTATTGCGAAGTGACAGCGTTTCCATTTACTGATGTTATGCGACTAAAACATCTTTTTTTCCCCTCTTGCGATTACAAAAATCATGGCAATAGATCTTGGTAGCTTTACGTATTTTGCAACCACTGCACTAGCCATTATTTTTAAACAAAGACGTACGCATTTTATCCAAGCATTTATGGCAAGGAAAACTCCTTATACTTTGGAGTGTCCACGTATGAGGTGTTTCTGTTTCTTCCTCCTATCTGCTTCGATAAATTCAAATTGTGGCATTTCTTTGTTGTTTAGAATCCAGTAGTCACGTAATACTTTTGTCTTTTATGAGTTTATTGAAGAACTCTCGTCTTCTGTCCAAACATACCGCGTCCTCTTAAAGAATGATCCACTTTTACACACACCAGGTGACCTGTAAATGCGGAAAAACTGTTTCCGTTGCAGTTTTGCGAAACATTCCTTTTTCGAATTGCCTGAAAAACCAGCTCATGTGAGCGTAAAAACTTTTTTTGCGATACATGGGAGTTTTCACGAAATTGACGTTTTCGTTGAGCGTATTTTCAGTTTGCATAATTTGCACAACACGGCTGTATGACATTGCATTTTTTTTTTAACATTAACTATAGGTATTCAAAATTACAGTATAGCTAAAAGCTATCAATTTCAACATTTATTAATATTTACAACTTTTAATTTACGTGAACTTAAAACAACTGTTCCGTCTAACAGGTAGAAAATATACAGAAATCGAATAAAGTTCACTTTACAGTCTTCACTGCATAAATTATGGATTACATATAGATTAATCCTTATTAAAGCTATAATTTTCTCGGTTATTTTTGTTTTTTGATGAACATTAATGACAGAATCACAGAAACCGGTTTATTAGGCTGCTGTCACTTTAAGAGCTGCCGCTGCCGATCTGACGCGCATATCATTTTCTCACAACTGTATTTGCTCTTATGAGGATATTCGACAAAAAGGGGATTTTGACATAATTTGGCATAATTCCGGGTGTTATTGTTTGAACTCAATACTGGTGCGCGTCTTTCTGTCACATGACACGACAATCCCAGCGTTCTCGTTTGTCTTGTGGCGCTTGATTGGTTTGAAAGCGTATGTGTGAATATGAGCGTGATCATATAATGTAACGCTAGCCAAATTACGCTGGGATGTTAAATATTTTTAACGTGCTAATTTTGACAGCACTAACATATAGTTAGTTTGTTTGTTATCAGATTTGAACCCAGATTTGAAATGTAATGTCTTTCATGTAAATGAAGGTTTACTTGCTTGGCTGTAAATAGCTGCCTCGTGGTGTTATTAATATGACTGCTGAGTGAATGAACTTGTTTTAGCTTTGAGTAAAGCAACATTTCTGAAAGTGTTTTATAGGTGTTATTTCTGCTTAATCTGTCACTATAACATGACCTGACTGAACCTCTTTCTATCCAGACTGTGTGCCTGCTGGTCTTTTACTGTAGTGTTTCTCTGTAACCCTCATGTTCCTCCCTTTCGTGGGCTCCTAACTCTCTCCAAACCCCTTCAATGCTGTTTCTCTCTCTTTCCTCCTGCTTCACTCCATGCGTCCGCAGGGCTTCGGCTTTGTAACTTTTGAAACGAGCGCAGACGCAGATCGCGCGCGGGAGAAACTAAACGGTACAATCGTAGAAGGACGTAAAATCGAGGTGCTTTCCTTTTCCCCATCTCTCCGTCCTCCTTTCCTGCCTGCTGACCTCATTTCCTGTCCTCATCCCGAGATTCCTGAGCATCTGCATGCTACCTGCCCGAGTGTGTGTGTGTGTGTGTGTGTACTTGTTTTCCTTACATTGTGGGGACCAAATGTCCCCACAACGTAAGTAAAACCAGTAAATCTTGACATTGTGGGGACCTTTTGTTGGTCCCCACTAGGAAACAAGCTTATAAATCATACAGAATTATCTTTTTTGAAAATCTAAACTAGCAGAACATTTTCTGTGATGGGTAGGTTTAGGGGTGGGGGTGGGGGGGGGGCAGAATGTACAGTTTGTACAGTATAAAAACCATTACGCCTATGGAAAGTCCCCACAAAACACATAAACACAACATGTGTGTGTGTGTGTGTGTGTGTGTGTGTGTGGGTATTCCCTACGTTATGGGGACCAAATGTCCCCACAGGTATAGTAATACTAGTAAATTTTGATCTTGTGGGGACATTTTTGTGTGTGTGTGTGTGTGTGTGTGTGTGACATCTTAAAGGGATATTTTGGGTTGAATACATCATGCTCTATTGACAGTAACACTAAGGTTAATATAAATAAAACTGTAAAAACTTGTCTAGGTCATATTTCACCCCAGAAAAGAGTAGAATAATACAAGAAACTATATTTTATATAAAGAAAATGTTTGAACCGTAACCATTATACACCGATCAGGCATAACATTATGACCAGGTGAAGTGAATAACACTGATTATCTCTTCATCATCTGTTAGTGGGTGGGATATAATAGGCAGCAAGTGAACATTTTGTACTCAAAGTTGATGTTAGAAGCAGGAAAAATGGGCATTGATTTTGATTGAGGATTGAGCGAGTTTGAAGGCCAAATTGTGACGGCTAGACGACTGGGTCAGAGGATCTCCAAAACTGCAGCTCTTGTGGGATGTTCCCGGTCTGCAGTGGTCAGTGTCTATCAAAAGAGGTCCGAGGAAGGAACAGTGGTGAACCGACGACATGGTC
This sequence comes from Zacco platypus, assembly GCA_038088235.1. Lineage (NCBI taxonomy): Eukaryota > Metazoa > Chordata > Actinopteri > Cypriniformes > Xenocyprididae > Zacco > Zacco platypus. Next base: position 7,854,098 of record CM076083.1, on the reverse strand, counting down.
ATGGGCGGCCGAGACTCGAAGGCCCGTGTGGTCCGATCCAACAGACGAGCTCCTGTAGCTCAAACTGCTCAAGAAGTTAATGCTGGTTCAGTTTGTTGTGTATGGAGCTGCAGATGGAGACCAGTCAGGGTGTCCATGTTGACCCCTGTCCACCGCCGAAAGCGCCAACAGTAGGACGTGAGCATCAGAACTGGACCACGGAGCAATGGAAGAAGATGGTTTGATGAATCACGTTTTTTTTCACATCACATGGATGGCCGGGTGTGTGTGCGTCGCTACCTGGGGAACACATGACACCAGGATGCACTATGGGAAGAAGGCAATGTTCTGCTGGGAAACCTTGGGTCCTGCCATCCATGTGGATGTTACTGTGACACGTACCACCTACCCAAGCATTGTTGCAGACCATGAACAGCCTTTCATGGAAACGGTATTCCCTGGTGACCACTTTCAGCAGGATAATGTGCCCTGCAACAAAGCAAAAATGGTTCAGGAATGGTTTGAGGAGCACAACAACGAGTTTGAGGTGTTCACTTGGCCTCCAAATTCCCCAGATCTCAATCCAATCGAGCATCTGTGGGATGTGCTGAACAAACAAGTCCGATCCACTGAGGCTTCACCTCGAAACTTACAGGACGTAAAGGATCTGCTGCAACATCTTGTGTCAGATCCCACAGCACACCTTCAGGGTCTAGAGGAGTCCATGACTCGACGGGTCAAAAGGGGGAACAATACAATATTAGGAAGGCGGTCATAATGTTACGCCTGATCGGTGTATAAGCAGTTAAACCAATCATAACCAGCTGTAGTGTGAGAATAGCGACAGCCAGATCATGTTCAAAGTGTTGTTTACTTTTATATTGCTTGTGTATGTCAACAGTTAACACCAGAAATGTAGCAAAATATCTGAATATAATAACACATTCTGTAAAGTGTCGTATGCATGGTTTAGAACAGCCGGTAGAGATGCATTGTGGGTCATTACAGGCACAGTCAGGGGATATTACTCACATGCATGCGTGTTTTGCATGAGCACAGTATTTTTATGCATGCGTTTTTGATGTATGTCCCTGCAGCCCGCTCACATCTCTCTCTGTCTCTCTCTCTCTCTCAGGTGAACAACGCCACAGCGAGAGTGATGACGAATAAGAAAGTAGTAAACCCGTACACAAACAGTAAGAGTGCCTCTCTGCTCATAAATCTCCTTAAAATGACAAAACGGCCTGTCACCTGCTGCCTCAGCATTACAGCTGCTTAACGCTCCTGACTATCACTGACAGATGTTATTTTAACCCCAGTGGGATCTATTAAAGCACACGCTCAGGTGTTTGCCAGATATTTCCATCTCTGTCCTGTGTTTCTGCAGGCTGGAAGCTCAATCCAGTCGTAGGAGCCGTTTACGGACCGGAGCTCTACGCAGGTGAGGAAGACCTCTGGAGAATATCGCTTTATTTTGTTGTCTTGCACACCTGTTTACACAAAAGTCAGTTTGACAGGTGCTGAAACATTTGCAGTTTTTCCTCCCTGAAGAAAATATTAATTCATAATTAAATAGTTTAACTCATTGTGAAACTAATGATACATACAAAAACAATGTGCGTTGCTTTCAGGATTTTAGATACAGTAGATAGATGATTTTATCGAGGGGAGGGTCTATGGGCGGGTAAAGGAATGGGTTTTTTTTTCATATCAGATTCTTTCAATCTAATTGACTAAATAAGCTCATAAAATTTACATATGAATGACAGAAAAACATACGGAGAACATCAGCTTTCGTTTCTGCTCTGACACCAGCAAGACTGGCCGAACGCTGTGAGTGTGTGTTAGAAATCATGAGTGGTGAGAGAACATTGTGCTTGGTACATTTTTTTATATTCGAACCAAACATGGGATTTCCGCCGACAAAATTTAAATGGGTCCCTGATTATGATTTCACTTTTTTAACTTTAGTTAGTGTATAATGTGTAATGTACGTCTGCAAAGTTACGACGCTCAAAGTTCAATGCAAATGGAGATATTTTCTTTTACAGAAATCATTGTTTAAGGATGACAACAAACGGCTGGTAGGGACTAAAATTTCCATAAACCCCGCCCCCGAGAACACACAACCAAGAGGGTGAGGCCATGTTGGGCTGCTCTAGGGTGTTTTCACGCCTATGGATCATTTGTTTTGTTCCGAAACAGGAACTAAATTTACTACATATTGAATTTTCTTCTTGGTCCGGTTCGCTTTCACACGGCAACATTTCAAAGTGTAACAAAATGTGTTTATGCAAGTCACATAAGAGTACAACTGTCCTCTTATTGGTCAGTTTTCTCACCACGTCACTCATCAAAATGATTGAGAACTTCGCTCTTTATTTGTAACTATCAAGACACATGCAAACACTATATGAAGCCGTCATTCCCGCTGTTGCAAATGATGAGGCAAATTCAAACGCGCTCCCAGCGCTCTCTAGAAACTGTATCGAGACCATATCTGAATGTTTTAATGCAGGTAGATCCGGAATCAAGGCTAACACTAACAGAATCAGACGTTACCATTTAACACATTTCCCATTATGATATCGTTTGGGTCGTTGGTCCATTGGGTCGGATAGCTTTCACATCTCAAGCAAACCGCTCCAGTTTGTTTGAAAGCGTACCTCTTCAAGGAGGTTAGCTGGATTCACACCTGCCCAAACGAACCAGACCAAGGAGGAAAACGAACTCTAGTGCGATTCAACCAAACTAAATGAGGCAGGTGTGAAAGCGCCCTTAGAGAAGAGGAAGAGTTGGTGTATTGCAGTGTTGCTGATGCCGTCATTTTACGCCGGACTTCTTCACAAACGAGGGTCAATTCAATGCTGGATTTGAACAAAAGATTAACATGACGGCACATGCTAGTCGATGAGTTGAATCAACTCCACAGCAACTACATAAATTTATCCACTAACCGTTGAGAAACGTCCAGTTTCATTCTAAAAGTTGTAACTTCTTCCTGAGTCTCTCCATCAGTGTCGACTCCGGTTGAACACTGTTATCATTTTGGCTGCGTGAGATTCTCCAGCTTTGTTGTTGTTGAGCAACTGAAGTGTGAGCTGTTAAAGCTCCGCCCTCTTCTGGAAAGGGGGCGGGAGCAGCAGCTCATTTGCATTTAAAGGGACACACACAGAAACGGTGTGTTGCAAGTGCGCTTCCCATAATGTTTACGGATTAGTAAAGTAGAGTCTTTTGAACGCATATCAAAAGTGGACAAGCTCAAAATATTTTAGACCCCGTTTACATCTTTATTTAGCATTGTCCACTTGTGATCCGATCGAGCAAACCGCATCTTAATACCAGCTGCAAACAAACAGGGCTCTAGTGATGCTTGTCATTTAACTGGTGTTATTGACCCAGACAAGCTCACTGCGGATGTATTAACGGGGCTGTCCTACCCGGGCCAATCTGGGGTTAAATGTCTCACTCAGAGGCGCAGTGCTGATGTCAGTAATTTTCCACTTTATGGAAGTGAACCCAAGACTGCTGCGTTAGCACTCGAATCTACCAGCACCCCAATAAAACTACTCATGCTAGCGTGTTATTAGTGAAACTAGATGCCACGTTGGTTTCCATTACCAATAAAAGCACACGCTATTGAACACATCATAACCGCTGTTTTAATTTATTGCAGTCAGATGGTGGTCGTGTCATTAGCGCTGCTAGTTAGCTCTCGGCTCAATTTGATTAGCAGTCACGGATCACATTTCTTTTAAAACTCTACGGTGGCACAAATGAAGAATTCAGCACAGAGTAATTGGCTTTAGTTCATTTTGCGCACTCTGTTTTGAGTTCATTCTGATTTGCCCTCAAGTCTCAATGACTGTAAAAGTCTTTCATAAGGAAAACGAAATGACATTAGAGCTCAGCAGAGGCACATGCTAACATACGCTAACACGCGGCGCAGACAAACTAATCCACCAGAACACATCAAAACGTCGAGGGTTACATACATTAAATAACACCAGACAATGAACATCAGTGACTTATAGATAAATGGATATATAGGTTATACACACACACAAACACACACATAATATAATTTATAATTTATTTATACATGTTTATATATTACAGACAGACAGATAGACAGAACTAGAGAGATCTGCAGCGCTGCTCATGTTCTTGTGTGTGTGTGTGTGTGTGTGAGAAGCATCCACTCAGAGTTATCAGATTGTGAAGTCTCTGTACTGTGGATGGGTTTTCCGGGTGCGTCAGATTGGCTTTCTGTTGGCTAACAGAACGAGAGCGATGGAGTGAAAGATGCCGCCGGCCGCTCGGAGTGTAATCGAGCAGCGAGACAGACTCACGGGGGTTTCTCTCCGTTTATTGCCGTCTGTTATACGAAGCCTTTGCATCCTGATGAGACGAGCTGCTAGTGTTTCATCTGGTGGAAGTTCATGGTCCGTCTCAGAACCCGACCCTTTAAATAACACAGATGATCTCAGGGCTGTGCGTCCCTCGTCACGCTTCTGAGACACACAGACTGCTGCCTTACAGTTTACCAGGAGTAAACATCAGCATATGTTCAGAAGTGGCTGTCGTCCTGCAACCACATATGTGTGTGTGTATATATATATATATATATATATATATATATATATATATATATACACACAGAATAATAATGTTTCTCCTGTCACTTATTTACAACACAGAGAAATTATATCATCATTTGTTGTTACAAACCCGGTCGTTCATTCTATTTGGGCAAATTTTGGACTCTGAATTCACACTTAAAATTTTGTGATTTTCATTGTTTTAGATACAATAAAATGTCAAACCAAGTGGCATCTACATAAAATGATCCTATACTGTAAAAAAAAAAAAAAAAGTCATATTATCAGTAAGTCGTGGCAGCTTATATTTTTACATTAATGTAACTGTATCTAATCAAAATAAGTTAAGTAATTTCAACTTTTTAAGTTATACGGGAGTTAACCTTTCAACTTAAATTATATTAAACTGACTTAAAAAATCAAGTTGATTATACTTAAAAAATGTAATTTAATTAAAAAAAATAATAATTATACAATTGTGTCTATCTGTCTATCTATCTATCTATCTATCTATCTATCTATCTATCTATCTATCTATCTATCTATCTATATCTATATCTAAATATATATATATATATATATAATATGTATATATATATATATATATATAATATGTTTATTACAATATATATTTATTTTTTATATTTATATATATTTTTATTTAATGTATACATATATTACCATGTAATTTTATATTTTTTTTATTATTGATATAATATTAATAATTTAATAAATAATAAAAATAACAATAATTTTATATTAGATTATTGTATTGATATTATTGATATTTTATCGACAATCAATCCCAAATGAATATTTTGATATTTCAGTATATTTTTGGCTATTTCAAAATTTTTGTTATTTAATAATATATAATAAATCAAGACTCTTTAATTTTACAATCATGAATAAGTAATATATATGATTGTAAATATTTAAGTAATTTTACTACTAATATATTGTTTTTATGAAACTCTTATGACAAAGAGCAGCGTCTGCAGTCTTCACGTGTGTTTCATTGAGGTTTGTGTGTGTTTGACTGTAGTCAGGAGTACTTGTGCTGATGGAAGCCTTTGTGGCGCCAGATTCTTCGCTCTTCTTTGTTGTTTGCAACCCAAACCTTCCCATGAGCCTCTAGTGATGAGTCTGAGGTAATGAGCTCCGAGAGTATCCGGCCCGGCCTTCGCTCTGGAACCCAGTCGCTCCGTTGCGATGATCGCTTTGTGTATTGGCACTGCTGATGGAAATGTAGACCCTGAATATCTTTTCAAATGACTTTGACGAATGAACAAAAGCATCACTCGTACCGAAGACGCCCAACATGACTCTTATTAAAGGCCTTTCACACGTTTACACTGAGACGAGGTTTATAATATCAGTCTGTCATCATTTAATCATCCGATTCACTGTTGTACAGTGTAACAAAAAAAGACTTTTCCATACAATGAAGACACTCTGAGCTTTCAAGCTCTGAAAATAAAATGAGTAAATGACACAATCTTCTTTTTTTTTTGCAGATCTCTTCCTTTAAGTGGTAGTGAAGTCCCTGTAACTCCAGTCAGATCCGGTCTGAAGTGTGTTAATGAGTGTAGATGAGCTCTCTCGTTGTTGCTCCGCACGTTACGGAGATAATGAAGCACTTGCGGTTGATTTGATTAATCTGCGTCTCTTCCCCGCCGTGTGGATTACTCTCTCCAACTCCTTCACACAACTGGAAGCTTTAAATGAGATGAAGCGGGTGACGCGTCCGGTTATGAGTCCTGCAGCGGAGTAACCGTCCCGTCAGTGACTGGATAGAGTTACTATCACTCTGTCTTTCTCTCTATTCATGCTTTTCTGAGCTGTTTTTTCGGGGGGTTATGGCACAGCATGTCGGCTGGTGTGATGAATGTGTTTTTATTGAGGCAGTGTAGTCTATCGCCTGCTCATTATGAGCTTATATTTACATATATCAACAACACGGGATGATTCAGATGTCTTTACAAGAGGGAGACGCTTTTGAGCAGTCAAACGTTATTTTTCAATGACTTATTGTTACCTTTTATAATCAAATTGCAAATAAGATATTTACGTTCTCGTTGAAAATCTGTTTTGTCCTTTCATTGTGTGATTCATTGAGAAGTCAGTGTGGGGATAAATGAGTCCTTGTAAAAACTGTATGGCTTGAGGAGATTTTTCTAAGCATAGACTCCAACCCCATTTTCAAACTCATTTGGTGGCCAATAAAATGGGTAAAAAAACAAAGGGCCTTTAAAATTTGTAAAAAATTTAAAAAAAAAAAAAAGGTAGATAAGAAAAATGGGCAAAAGCATAATTTTGGTGGCCATTAAAATGGTGAAATGAGGAAAAAAACATGGGGAAAAGTACATTTGGTGGTCAGTGAAATTTGATAGAAATAAGAAAAAATGGTTAAAAAATACTTTTTATGACCAATAAAAGTAGTGAAAATAATAATAAAAAAACAAAACAATAAAATGCATTTGGTGGCCAATAAAATTGGTAAAATAAATAAATAAATAAATAAATAAGGGTGGGAAATTGTGAAAAGAAAAATACATTTGGTGCGCAATAAAATGGATAAAAAATGAGGGGAAAAATGGTTAAAAAAAGGCTTTTGGTGGTCAATAAAATGGGTAAAAAAAAAAAATAATAAAAAAGGTTATAATACATTTGCTGGCCAATAAATCAGTTAAAAATAAGAATAAAATAGTTAAATGCTTTTGTTGGCTGATAAAATTGGTAAAAAAAGAAAAACAAATCCATTTGCTGGCCAAATAATTGGTTAAAAATAAGGGGAAAAACGTTTAAAAACGTTTTTGGTGGCCAACAAAAATGTTAAATAAATGAATAAATAAAATAAGGGGGGAAAAGGTGAAAAAAGTACATTTGGTCTGCAATAAAATGGATAAAAATAAGGGGAAATGGCAAAAAAAAAAAAGACAAAAAAATGGTTAAATAGGATTTTGGTAATCAATACAATTGGTAAAAATGAGGCAAAAATACATTTGGTGTGTTATAGAATTGTTATTTTGTCATTTTCTGGCCAACAAATTGGTTAAAAACATGCTTTTGGTGTAAAAACAGTTAAATGACATTTGTTGGCCAATAAAATAGGCAAAAAAGGAAAAACTGGTAGCTGCTAAATGGGTACAATAAGCTTATGATGATAAAATGAGCTTACATTGAAGGAGAAACACAAGCCATATAGAGAGCAGAAGATCAGTGACGTGACTAGTCGCAAGACACTTAGCAACCACACAGGATAGCAACACCCTAGCAACAAGACAATGAGTTTTGCATGTGCTTGTCTTTGAATATCTAGCTGCGTCACAGAGACACATGCAGCACATGTACAGTACTGTCCTCGTAACCGCCAGCGAGCAGGAGTTGCTGATGCTCTCGGTGTGTGTGTGTGTGTGTGTTTGCAGTGGCGGGTTTCCCGTATCCAGCAGCAGGAGCGACGGTGGCGTACAGAGGGGCTCATCTGAGGGGCAGAGGCCGTGCCGTTTACAACACCTTCCGTACGGCTCCTCCTCCTCCACCCATCCCGGCGTACGGAGCGTGAGTCACGGCTGGTCACATGATCAGTTTAACTGCACTGACACTGTTAGATGAGAACAAAACTTCAACTGAGTTTGATTCATAATTGATGAACTTTGCGACACTCAAAATGTTATTAAACTGAATTGAGCTGAATAACGACGCTACTGTCTTCTGTAGAGCTGCTCGAATTAAACTCGTTTCATAATTGATGAACTTTACAGTTATTGAACTGAACTGAATCAAAGTGAATAATGACACTGTTGTCTTCTGTAGAGCTGCTGCGCAGATGAAATTATATTCGTTTCATAATTGAATAACTTTGCAATATTGTTTATTACCGTGAAGCTGCTCTGAAACAATCTGTATTGTATAGAGCGCAATAGAAATAAATGTGTCTATTTACTCATCCGCAACAGAATCATCTTCATTTGGAGGCTTTTCACAGCAAATATTGATCTGTGCAAGGCTAATTAAATTAATTACTCAGGATGCCGTCTAATTAATGCAATTAAAGGATTGATGGCTGTATCTGGACGTGATGTGGTCCTGCTCACTGTACTGCAGGAAGCTGCGCTCTCGTACTTCAGCTCTCTGCACCAGAGTGATTTATTTCTCGCAGTCATGTGACTTTATTCTGCAGCATGCCGTCCTCCTGATGCAGCAGTTCTCATGCTCATTTCTTGCGTGTGATTGGTGATAATCAGACGCTCTCTTTGTTGAACGCAGGGTGGTGTATCAGGACGGATTCTACGGCGCGGAAATCTACGTGAGTAACTTTGTTTCTTGAGGGATGAGAGAGGAGTGCAATTCCAGTCCTGGGGCTCTGGAGTCAAACACTGAACTCTAGATTCCCTTCAGTCACACACACACACACACACACGCATTCTCACATTCTCACACACTCTCTCACACACACTCACTCTCACGCGCACACACCCGCGCACACACTCACACACACACACACACACATTCTCACACACTCTCTCTCACACACACACTCATTCCTGCACACACACTCACTCTCACGCGCACACACTCTCACTCACACACACACACACACACACACTCTCTCTCTCACACACTCAACTCTCACACACTCATTCCTGCACACACACTCACTCTCACGTGCACACACTCTCACTCACACACACACACACACACACTCTCTCTCTCACACACTCAACTCTCACACACTCATTCCTGCACACACACTCACTCTCACGCGCACACACTCTCACTCACACACACACACACTCTCTCTCTCACACACTCATTCCTGCACACACACACACACTCACTCTCACGTGCACACACTCTCACGCACGCACGCATACACACTCTCACTCATGCACACAGACTCTCGCACACACTCTCTCTCACACACTCAACTCTCACACACTCATTCCTGCACACACACACTCAACTCTCACACACTCATTCCTGCACACACACACACACTCACTCTCACATGCACACACTCTCTCTCACACACTCAACTCTCACACACTCATTCCTGCACACACACACTCAACTCTCACACACTCATTCCTGCACACACACACACTCACTCTCACGTGCACACACTCTCTCACACACACACACTCACTCTCACGTGCACACACTCTCTCACACACACACACACACTCTCACGTGCGCACACTCTCTCACACACACACACACACACACACACATGCACGCACACACGCATACACACTCTCACTCATGCACACAGACTCTCGCACACACTCTCTCTCACACACTCAACTCTCACACACTCATTCCTGCACACACACACTCTCAACTCTCACACACTCATTCCTGCACACACACACTCACTCTCACGTGCACACACTCTCTCTCACACACACACACACACACACACACACTCTCACCTCACGCACGCACGCATACACACTCTCACTCATGCACACAGACTCTCGCACACACTCTCTCTCACACACTCAACTCTCACACACTCATTCCTGCACACACACACTCTCAACTCTCACACACTCATTCCTGCACACACACACTCACTCTCACGTGCACACACTCTCTCTCTCACACACACACACACACACACACACACACTCTCACCTCACGCACGCACGCATACACACTGTGTAATGGTTTTTATACTGTACAAACTGTACATTCTGTCCCCCTACACTAACCTTACCCCTAAACCTGACCATCACAGAAAACATTCTGCCTTGTTACATTTTTAATAAAACATTGTTTAGTATGTTTTAAAGCTATTTGAAATATGAGGACTTATGAAATGTCCACAAAAAAACATGTTTAAGTTGTAATACCCATGACATTATGCAAATTTGTGTCCTCATAAATCACAAAAACGAGCACACTCCCTCTCATGCAAACTCTCACACACACTCTCACCGACACATACACTCACGCTCACACACAATCTCTCTCACACACACACACACTCTCACACACTCTCACACACACTCTCACCTACACATACACTCACGCTCACACACAATCTCTCTCACACACACACACACTCACTCTCACGCTCACACACACTCTCGCACACTCACTCTCACGTTCACTCGCACACTCACTCACTCTCACGCTCACTCACACACACACACACTCTCACGCTCGCTCACATACACACACACACACACACTCACTCTCACTCACTCGCACACACTCACTCTCATGCTTACACGCTCACTCTCGCACACTCACTCTTACATGCACTCTCTCACTCTCACACTCACTCACACACACACTCTCACGCTCACTCACACACACACACACACACACTCTCACTCACTCGCACACACTCACTCTCATGCTTACACGCTCACTCTCGCACACTCACTCTTACACGCACTCACTTACTCTCACTCTCACACTCACTCACTCTCACGCTCACTCACACACACACACTCTCACGCTCGCTCACTCTCACGCACACTCACTCACTCGCACACACTCACTCTCATGCTTACACACTCACTCTCGCACACTCACTCTCACACTCACACACTCTCACACTCACTCACACACACTCAGTCTCATGCTTACACACTCACTTTCGCACACGCTCACACACACACACACACACACACTCTTGCTCACTCACACACACACACACACACACACACACACACTCACTCTCGCACACTCTCACGCTCACTCACACACACACACACACTCACGCTTGCTCATTCACTCACTCATAGACACTCTCGCACACATACACTCATGCTCACTCACTCACACTCAATCTTACTCGCACTTACTCTCACTCACTCTCACGCACAGTCACTATCACGCTAACTCACACACTCACACACAGAAAGAAACATACACACACACATACATGCACTTACTCTCACACACAAACACACACACACACACACACACAAACATTTACATTCTGAACAAAACTTCCCAGTGTTCAAAATCCTCAATATGACCACATAACAAATTAATAAAGAATTGTACATCTACTATTTGTATATATCCAACTATACTGGACACACACTACATAATCCCCCCACAGTAAAGTTGCTTGTTTATATCGTCACAAAATATAATCATATTATCACACAGTCGCCCATATGAAACCTGCTAAACGCTATTATAAGGCATGAAGATATTGAGATATTATAAATGAAAACAGTATGATTTTCTGTGTATTGTGAAAAGCGCTATACAAATAAAATTGACTTGGCATTTACGCTTTTGGCAGATGGTTTTACCCAAAGCGACTTACATTGCATTCAAGATCAATATTTTATGAGTTCATGCGTTCCCTGGGAGTCGAACCCATGACCTTGGTGTTGCTAGTGTCTTTGCCGCAGGCTTCGTAAACCAGGTCTGATGCCCTGGTGTTTTCTTAACCGGTTAAAAAGAAAAAGAATAGTTGACATGTTTAACAGCAGGATGTGAGAGAGAGTTTACAGAGAACAGGCTGAGCTCCAGTTCAGTGTTGGTGTGAGCCGGACTGAAGCTGTAGTGTGTGTGTTTGTGTGTGTGTTGGAGTGATCTCTTCATTGCTGGTGGTCCCTCTGTCTGTGGAGGGACCCTCAGTAGTGAGCGTTCAGTGTGTTTCTCCAGTGAGTCACTGATAAGGTAAAGCGGTTTCAGATAAACGGATTCATCTTCACACACACACACACACACACACACACAGACCACACACACACACTCTGATAGTGACACACTGACCCTCAGTGACCGCAGGAGGACGAACACATTCTCTCTCTCTCTCATTCTCTGCTGTCAGCTCCTCGCCTCTTTTTTCAAATACATTTATTTATATATATATATATATATATAATATAAATTTATAATAATATATATATATATATATATATATTATATATATATTTTTTTATTTATTTTTTTTTTTTTTTGATTTTTTTTTATTTATTTATAATTTTATTTTTTATTTGATTTTATTTAAACGAGAGTCTAACTATGTAAAACATACTGATATATTAGAGTGTTAGTCTTAATAAAAATGTTTTTTCTCTTCTCTTTTGTCTCTTTTTTCCATTCTTTCAATCCGTTTTCTTTTTCTATGAAAGCTTGTTTCCATCACTGAATAAAAATAATAATAATAAAAAAAAAGTTAATTGCGACTTTTTTCCTCACAATTCTGCTTTTCTTTTCTCAGAACTGCGTGATATAAAGTCACAATTCTGAGAAAACAGTTAGTCTGTTTTTCTTTCAGTCTTTTTTTATTGCGAGATTATATCTCTCAATTCAGAGAAAAGAAATTAGAATTGCGAGAAAAAAAGTTGCAATTACCATTTTTATTTCTTTTTTTTTATTATTCAGTGGCAGAAACTATCGCAATTGGAAACCATAAATCGGAAAAGTCACAGTTATCTTTTAAATAGTTTTATTCCATGCCGGAAACAAGCTTCTATATTTTTCTCCCTTTTTTTCTTTTCTCTTTTCTTTTCATTTTTCTTTTTTTTTTTGCTTTTCTGTTTTTCTTTTCTTTTCTCTTTATTTAGTTTCTTTTCTTTTTATTTTTCCCTTCTTTTTTCTTTCCAGTTTCTTTTTTATTTTCTTCTTCTTTTCTTCTCATCACTTTTTTCTTTTTATTCCTGTCTTCTTTTTTTCTCTTTATTTCTTTTCATTATTTTATCTTTTATTTGCTTTTTCTTTCCCTTTTCTTTTCTCTCCTTTCATCTTTTGCCTTTTCTTCTTTTTTCTTCCCTTTTTCTTTTCTTTTCTTTTCTTTTCATCAAGTAATAACCCTCCAGAGATAATAAGTATTAAGTCTCTAGAGATCAGATTGGCACCATCTCAGTCGATTTTTGAATCTCTTTTAAAAACGTATCTTTTCCCCTTGGCTTTTTTAACTGTTGTGTCTTTGATGTGACTGTAGTTGGATTTTTGTGTATTTCTTTTCAGTTTTCTGTCCTTTAAGTGTTTACAATTTACACTTTTACACTTTTGTCTTTTTGTACAGCACTTTCAGTCAGTGGGTGTTTTAACTTGATTTTTGTCCACAATTCTTTTATTTTCTATTTCTATCCTTACTGTAAAACCCGTTAAGTTACGATAACTCAAACCATTTGAGGAAACCGATTGCCTTAAACCATTTACGTTTTAAAACCAATAAGTTTGAGTACTGTAAACTCATATACATTAAGTTAAATTCACTTAAGTTTAGTTTAGTCAATCATTAGATTAAAACTCAACTTAAAGATTTCAAGTTTATTCCATTCAGTTTGAATTCAGGTAACAACTATATAGCTACTTAAACAGTTTGAGAAAACCAATTGCCTTAAATGGTTTAAGTTCATCAAACTTAAAGTTGTAGTTACATAAAAATCTAACATCGGTACAAAGGAGCACTCAAAAACTCAATAAGTTCAGAATACTCAAAACATTTCAGTATTTAACTCAATCATGATAAGTTCAGCTTACTAAAATCCAATTTTTGAGTTCACACAACTTTTTTCTGTTAAGTACAATGAACTTTCATTATTATTTGAGCGAAACAAACTAATTTCTTTTAATTAATTTCAATGTTCAGTGGGCTCTTCTCATTCAGTCTTCCCTCGTCTCTTTCTCTTCTCCGCTGGTCTCCTCTCGTTCTCTCATCTTCAGTGGTGTGGTCTGTTATATTTAGCGTCGGGCTCTCAGTGTCCTGATAAAGGCGTGTTCTGTGTATTGGGCCGGAGGTGCTGACAGTCTGATTTATTACCCCGTGTGTTCGCAGGCTGGGGCTCCAATCAGCACAGTCCCGCAGGAAGTTCACCACGCCTGCTCCTCCTCACTTCCTGTCCCCGCGGGAGCGCAGGGGAGGGGTCACGTGACCTCACAATCCCCTGCTCAACCTCTAACCTGATTTCACTCCTTCACTCGCAAACTTCTTCCCATTTCAATTGTTTTCCAAGTGACGGGAAATCAAGGCGTGTAATTCAAGCCTTCCCGTAGGGTTGGAGAGTCCCTGTGTGCTTGTATCAGTAACGCACAAGCCGTTCTGTACTGACTGTCTCAAATTCCCCACACATAAACTTTCAAAATGCGCCACACATTATCAATGTAAACCATCCCAAAAGCGTGTGCTGTAGCGCCTCCCAGTGGCCCGTGCAGGACGTTCATGGGCGTTCTGTGTGTACCGGGCCGGAGAATGTAAAACAGCGGCTGCTCTCGTTCTGACGCTCTGATTAATGTGTGTTATTAGCGATCTGCCTACAGACAAATGAGCTCGACTCCACCTCAGAGTCTCTGCTGATTATGATACAAGCGCCAAATCAACAGAATCTGCTCCGTTTTCAAAAACAACAAGGCAGATGTGTTTCAAAACATAGAGATCTGCATCTGAAGGCATCATATGCTCACTTTTGAGATGCTATGGTGCGCACTCTCAGAGAAAAAAGGTACAAAAGCTGTGACTGGGGCAGTACCCTTTCAAAAGGTACTCATTTAGGTTCTAATATCCACCCTTAAAGGGTAAAAAAAGGTGTACCTCTTGTTCTGAAGATGATGATACACTTGGCAACTTTTTGAGCAATGTTGCTGGGAAATGTTGCCGTCAACGGCAATCTGGTGAGACATAGAGCAACTAATTAGGGCAACGGACAGTTGGCAGCAACTAATCAGAGAGGAGCAAATCTATTGCCAACCCAATAAATGTTTTATTATGAAACACTTGTTAGGCACTTTATTTCATTTTTATTAAATATATTTGCCTTTCCTATCTGATTTGTGACGGGGGAAAGGGAGAAGAGCGAGTTTGGCAAAAGGCGGATTCGAAATAGGCGATTGCTTCAAAAGCTGCTTACACATGCCATACGGCCTACAGCCTAGATGCAGATGTTAAACAGAACGCTTCTTTTTACTATTTAATTGAAAACATTTGATGGCTAAATTACAGCCTAGGTACATTAAATTGGACATCTGTTGGTATTTTAAAGCTGCAATATGTAAGATTTTTGAAGTAAAATATCCAAAATCCACTGGGCCAGTGTTACATATTTTGTTCAGTTGAGTACTTACAATATCCCAAATGTTTCCAACTATTTGCAAATCGTGAGAAAATTGCTATTTTAACCAAGATCTGGGACAGCTGTCAATGGCGTCATTTCCGCGTTAACCTCAGTGTTCGGTTTTATTTCGTAGAAACCATGGAAACATCAAAGATGCTTTATATTTATTTACATTTATTCATTTGGCAGACACTTTTATCCAAAGAGACTTACAAGTGAGAGGTTGCCCTTGGTGGGGATTGAATCCAGGTCTCTGGTGTGTTAGAAGTGAGTGGTTATATAGCTAGCTTAACGCGTTTAGTTTAATCTAGTTTTCTTGATTTTTTGCGAGTACCATGCTTTACCATGCCTCAGAGAAAAACACTAGTTTGTCATGTAGCGAACATAGCATAATCAGATGCAGCTTTATTTTTAGTAACAGAAATACAAAATTTTCTCCATCATACAATACGTTTTAAAATGCTCTGCTTCATACTACAGTAACGCTAATAATAGTATCCATGAACACGATTTCTGCTTGAGTCCCATCCCGATTATTTTCCACCGGCTGTGAGGTGAAGACCACATGTCCCAAGATTCCTCGCTCAAACTTGGCGTCATCAAGCCACACCTTTGTTTTGAATAGGCGACCTCTAGTGGACAAAAAACTACATAGTGCACCTTTAAGCAATGACAACTTACCAGTGTAAAAAGATATAAGTTCAACAGCTCTTTTTTCTTCGCTCCACTACTGCTAAGATGCAGCCATCTTGTTTGAAGTTTTTCTGAAATGCCCAAGCCGGTCACGTGATCGGCTGCTAGCATTCTGATTGGAGGATCTCAAAAAATTGCCCACGACCTATCTGAAGTATTCAGATAGAAATCTGTTGCTCATTCTCAATGGGAAAGTGCCCGGCAACACATCGCTCAAAAAGTTGCCCCGTGTATCATCACCTTGAGAGTGCATAATTCTGCAGAATCGAATGCAGCACTGCATGCATCCTTTGCAGAGAAGGTTCAGTGAAACAACAGGACATTTTAAAGGCATTGAATATGCATAGATGCATAAATGCATTAATAATCGTTTTGTGTGTTTGCAGGGCGGATACGCGGCGTACAGATATACTCAGCCTGCGACGGCTACAGCGTACAGTGACAGGTACGTGTTCACACACACATGCACACATTTTAGATATTTAGGTCAGAAATCTCAACGTGAACCCATTCAGCTCAGAGCAAAGATCTCTCTGTGAAATATCAGTTGTTTCTACAAGACAGCAAAGAGATGAAATGGAGATTTTTGCTAAAGATTCCTGTGAAAAAGTGATTGTTATTGTGGCTGATGAGTAAATCATTGAAAATGTTTTTTTTTTTTGTTTTTTTAGCATTTATAGTGTTAAATTAAAGTGTTAGATTTAGTCATTTTTCAATTATTAAATTATTTTATTTTGTTTTATTAATATAATGTTTTATGTTTTGCACTAGTGCTGGGAGTGAAGCAGTGGTATTTTAGTATTTTATTTATATATATATATATATATATATATATATATATTAGTATTGTATGTATTAATATTTTTTATTTATTAGTATTTATTAATAGAATTTACATTTTTCATTCCAGTTTTAGTAATTTTCTTATGTAAAATTATACTATTATAGTATTTAGTAACGTTTTGAGTATTTATTATTTATTTAGCATTTATTTTATATTTTCAGTTTACATTTTTCATTCCAGTTTTAGTAATTTTCTTATGTAAAATTATACTATTATAATATTTTATTACTGTTTGAGTATTTATTAATAATTAGTTTTATATGTTCATTTTTCACTACAGTATTTTACTGTTTTGAGTATATGTTAATATAATTAGCATTTATTTTATATTTTAATTTACGTTTTAGTCATTTTCGTATGTTTTTTTAGTTATTTTATAGTTTTTACACTAATTTATAGTTTATGTTTGCTATTTTAATATTTCTTTTAGAATTATTTTACTTTTAGTAATTTTAGTACTTAAACGTATTTCTCTATAACCACAACATTTCTAATTCTAGCATTTAGGTTTAGGTTGTTTCCCATCTAATATTATATATATTATTTTACAGCTTTAATTCACATAAGGGAAATAAGTCTGAGTGAGGCAGCCATTTGCTAATGAGGAAGAGAAATGATCGTAATTCAAGACCCGTCTCTGTTACCAAATCACAGTTTTAATTTAACTTTTGCTTCTCAAGTAAATTTATGTTGCTTTAAAGGATGTTTGGATATTTTTACAGGAAAACAAGACAATAATACAAATTATAGTGATTACTGAAATGATGTTTTGCGGTGTGGTGAAGTCGTGTTGTGCTTTCAAAGCAGGTTTCTTGCCAATCCAGACTGAGTCAGCACACTCAACGTCCAGTTTCACACACACACACACACACACACACACACACATTAAAGCACATATATATCTCTTACGGTAAAGCTGCCCTTTTCTCTCTCGCCCTCTGTTCGAGTTGTTGCCCGCGGCCGAGGGCTTGTGTTTTCTTATCTGCTCTCTGCAGACCTTCATTTGCAAGCTGTATGTGGAGAAGAAGCAGAGAGTGGAATATGCGTAATACAAATGAAAGGAAATGACACGTGTTGTCCTTCCTGTGGAGGATTAGTTCCAAACCAGCAACACGACACGAAGCCTTCGGCGGCATCTCGCTCACTTCGCCTTCACACACCTCAGTCTTTCTTTCCCTCTTTTCTTTCCCTCTTTTCTTTTGCTCTTATGCTTAATTTGTTTTATTCTGTCTTCTTCTTTCTTCTCGTCATCTAATTGAATGTTTTTCTTCACTATATAAAAAAAGTCAACACAAAATTGGGTTTCTTTCGATGGGCCACTTTAGACTTTCTACTAAATAAAAACTAAATGTCATCTAACTCTCATTAGAGTGTCAGTAGACTGTCTGTTTAATGTCTGCTAACACTTTATTTTGATGCTGCTCCAACAATGGAAGCTGGTTTCCGCCACTAAAAAATAAAAAAGGTAATTGTGACATTTCATCTAACAATTCTGACTTTTTTTCTCAGAATTGTGAAATTTAAACACGCAAATTGCCAATTATAAAGTCAGAATTGCAAGTTATAAAGTCAGAATTTGCGAGTTTTAAAATCAGAATTGTGAGTTTTAAAGTCAGAATTGTGAGTTTTATAGTCAGAATTGAATCTTACAATCAGAATTAAGTGATATAAATTCAGAATTGCGAGATATAAAGTCAAAGTTGCCAGTTTTAAAGTCAGAATTGTGAATTTTAAAGTCAGAATAGCATCTTACAATCAAAATTAAGTGATATAAATTCAGAATTGTGAGATATAAAGTCAGAGTTGTGATTTTTAAAATCAGAATTGCAAGTTATAGTCAGAATTGCAACTTACAATCAGAATTAAGTGATATAAAGTCAGAATTGTGAATTTTAAAGTCAGAATTGTGAGATATAAAGTCAGAATTGTGAGATATAAAGTCAGAATTTTGAATTTTAAAGTCAGAATTGTGAGATATAAAGTCAGAATTAAGTGATATAAAGTCAGAATTTTGAATTTTAAAGTCAGAATTGTGAGATATAAAGTCAGAATTAAGTGATATAAAGTCAGAATTTTGAATTTTAAAGTCAGAATTGTGAGATATAAAGTCAGAATTAAGTGATATAAAGTCAGAATTTTGAATTTTAAAGTCAGAATTGTGAGATATAAAGTCAGAATAAAGTCAGAATTTTGAATTTTAAAGTCAGAATTGTGAGATATAAAGTCAGAATTAAGTGATATAATGTCAGAATTGTGAAATATAAAGTCAGAATTGCATGTTATAAATTCAGAATTGTGTCTTTATCTTGCAACTCTGACTTTATAACTCACAATTGTGAGTTTATATCACTTAAATAATTGTTCTTAACTTGAAATGTTTGAGTACACTAATTCATACATTTAACTTAAAATTTTCATATAACCCAAATGTGAACACCACTTGTCACCATGATGTTAACTCTCCAAAAACCCACATTAACAGAAACTCTTCTAAATCAGCATAAAACATTAATCACTACTAAATCTCCCACTTAACATTAATCTTGCACACAAAAAACACATTATATAACATTTAATTTTAGCATTTACTCTCCCTTTCTAATGTCATGGGAAATAGAAATCCCAGTTTCGGTTAAACTAAAGTTCTTCTAAATGAAAAGAAATGAGTTCATACAACTCAAAACAATGAAACAATTCATTTTCCTAAAATATATCAGTTCTGTGAACTTGAAAGAATAATAAAGTGCTAAATACTCATAAAAGAGTTTAATGTAAGTTTGTCCTACTCAAACCAATTAATTACTTTGAGCGTTAGGGTTTCAGTTGAACTAAACATGAGTGAAACACCAACAACTTTCATTCCTTGATTAAAAAAAAAAAAGTCATGTATTAAAATCAATAAAATCATGATTACATGGGCCGATTATTGATTAATAAAGAATTATTTTCATGCATAATGTTACGTTACTTTTTACCGTCGTGCATGATTTGAAAACGAATGCATTTTAATGTTGCATCACATAACCAGCTCCACATGTATGGCTTTTCTTACATTACTGTATATTCATACTAGAAAACAAGACAAAAATACAGAAAAAAATTGGCTAAAACATTTGTGTTAGAAGCCTTTAAGCTCTTCTGTGATGTCTTGGAATGCTGTCTAGTTAGGGAGCTCGCTTTTTGTTTTGGAACAGACGTATGTATGGCTTTTCTTACAAATTAAACTTGCTCGCTGACCCACCTGGTACACTTGCGATGCCGTGTGCTCGGGTTCGAGAAACACGAGTCACGATAAACAGTTCAAAGACTAATAAAAGCAAGCTAGAATTACATGGTTGCATCAGAAAATGGCCGATTTGTGTCTCACGTTTGCTTTTGTTAACACTATAGGTTTAGGGTAAAGTTGTATACATGTTTGTTTTTGATTCATGTTAAAGCATCTCTTGATTCATGTTTCTGCAGTTATGGGAGAGTCTATGCAACTACTGACCCATATCACCACACCATCGGCCCGGCGGCCACATACAGCGTGGGGACCATGGTAAGATAAACCAATACTAGAGTCAGAAACAACACTCAAACTCAATGTGCACTCTGTAAAATTGTCTTAAGAACTGTTTCCCATGATTACGGACCTTTTTTGTCCACTTATTTTCCATCGGATATGAGCCAGGATTGTGTTTCTGAGACGTTTTTTTCCATGACACGCTCCCTGACGAGAGGAAGTCAGTCGGTTAATGTCTGTTTTTAGCTAGCGTTTGCAGCTAACATCAAAGATGAAGGCACTAATGGGCCGTCAGAGTGAGGGGAGCTCGTCTCTTCTCCGCTGCGTCGTTTGCTCTCTATTTCCCCCAAATTAACGAGCATGTAACGCATGCAGCAGTGTGCCGTGGGACAGACTTGACTAAAGGACGGATGGTTCATTTTCAACCACCTCTCTCTATCAGAAAGAAAAGAAAAACGACTCTTATTTGGCACTCCGGCATGCGTGCAATTTCTCAACGACGAGGACGTCAGCGAAATAAATTAAAACCAAATAAGAAAGAAAGAAAAAAAAGAAGCAGTAAACAGTTCCCCGGTGCAGCTGCTAGCTAAAAGCTTTCATTAATTAAGACGCTTTGTTTGAAACTCTCTTCATTTACTTAATTAAGACTGTGCCTGTACGCTTTTCCTTAATTCCTGCTTCCCTGCAAATTTCCTTCCTTGTTTCTTCCTCAACAGTGAGAAAAATGACCCCATCACGGAGCTGAAAAGCCCCGTCAGCGGCTCTGTTCCAAAACATAGTGAGCTGCCTGTCTAGTGCTCACAAAGACAGCTTGTTAGCATTGAAAACCACTGGACAGGGCACAGTTTTATGCTCTTATTTTGAATCATCACCGTAAAAAGTGTTAAAAGTCTTTATATATATATATATATATATATATATATATATATATATATATATATTAGATTGTGCTTTTTATTGTTTTACTGCTATATTTAATGGTATTTATAATCGGTTTCTCTGTTTGTCCATCATTTTTGATGAATATTTCTGATGCAGTGCATACACAAATGATTTTGTTCCTCAGTATACAGAACATTCTTAAATCAAGAAACATTTACTCAAGATGCGATATGACATAAAATAAAAATTGTTTAAATCTAGTGAGATTTATGCTTAAAATGAGAACAATTATCTGCCAGTGGGCTCAGAAAATGCCTTTTTTTCCCCTTTTAATGAAGTTTATTTTCTTAACCCACTGGCAGACATTTTTATCACTTAGTTTTGATTGCTTTCTCTAAATAATAATAATTTAAAAAAAAAATCCATTTCAAGTAAAAAAAATGTTGGTATGTTTTTGGTAATTGAAATACATCTGAAATAAAATAAAATTTCAATTAAATTAGATTTTAAAAAAAAACTTACACTTATTGTTAACTATTAAAAAGAATTTTTGGTTATTGAAATACAGCTGATATAAAATACAATTTAAATACAATTTAAATTAAATTAGATTTTTTTTTAAAAAAACGTATTACTAAAATTTGCTTTTGATAATTGAAATAAAATTAAATAAATCTGAAATAAAATTAAGTATAAATGAAATAAGATGAAAAACAAACTTACTGTTAACTAAACTTTTAAAAAATCATTTTTGGCAATTAAAATACAGCTGCAATAAAGTAAAATATAAATTAAATTAAATCGAAAAACTTAAATTGTTGTTAATTAAACTAGTTAAATTAGTTTTTAGTAATTGAAATAAATCTAAAATAAAATGTAAATTAAACTAGATGAAAAAAACAATGTTAACTATACTATTGTTGGTAATCACAATAAAAATAAAATAAAATAAAACACATATATTAGATGAAAAAAATGAAGAAAAAAAATGAGAAATGTTACCTTGGCTACTAACTGAAATAAGATGAAGCACTAAAATAACTCAAACTAAAATAAATAAAAATAAATTAAAGCTAAATAGAAATTTAAAACAACAAAAGCGCATTATACCATCACTAAAACTTAATCTAAGATAATTCAGAATGTCAGTAAATACTGTAATAGTTTATAAATAATACTAAATTAACACTGCTCTTGGTTTAAGAATGTGTGGATATTCCTTCTCTAAATTTGGCCAAAAATAAGTCTCTTAGAAGCCTCTATGATGTCTTGGAATGCTGTCTAGTTAGGGAGCTCACTGGGTTTTGGAACAGACCCAACGTGTCCGTTTCCATGTGTGAGTGTGTGTTTGAGTCCTGATGCAGAAGAACCTGAGAACTCCAGATTTACAGAGTAATCAAACGATCCCTCATCTGTCAGAGACAGAGCACTTTGGTTTTTGGCTCTTTCATCATAACTGATTAACGCGACGGCGCGGGATGGGAGAGCTTTTTTGCTTTTAAAATTCCTTTAATAATTAGTTCCTCTGAGGTTGCATTAAATTCTCTTTGCTGCTTTTCCCAGCGTCATGAAATTGCAGAAGGCTTCCACCCAAACCAGCGAGCGGGTTCCCCCTTAAATTAGGGAGAATTATCCTTTGAAGGTCTGGAGTAAATTACGCGGACGGTCCGGTATCACGGGGCGTGTTCGAAGACCATCGCTCGCTCCGACGCCTGCAAGCTTTACGTGCTAAACTTTAAAGAGAATAATTGTACTTTGAACAGCGTCGACATTAATTTGATGTTTCGTAGTTTGAGGTCTATAATGCTTTCAAAGGCGACCGATGCCATTTCTTCACAATACGGCCAGATCGAGCGTTAGTGAGATTGCTAGTTAGTGACTCTGTAATGAGATCCCAAAAAAAGCATGCTGATCCCTGTATGGGCCGCACCACCCCTTGATCTCACGATTATTGAAGTGAAGGTTTGAGAGAAGTTTTCTAAATCAGAGTTCTCATAGTTCAAAATCTGAATTTTATTGCTTTTCGATTCTGTCTGCATCAGCATTAGGGAACACACACACACACACACCGTTAAATCAATGCCGTTATGGTCTGAGTGGAATAAAGTGCAACAGAGCCGCCCACTTTTCCCATTCATTTTCCCCATAGGGGAAAGTCTTCATTAAAGAGTCATAAGTCACGAACCACAAACTTTGATTGGAATTAAAATAAGTATTTGAAAATCAGGCACCACAGTACGAAAGCCCTTTTCTGCCACATCATGCTCTGATAAATCACAATTATGACATAAAAAAGTGTAGATAATTTTGAAATGTCAAATTATGACAGTTAAAATTGTGATGCAAAAGTTGAAATTATTATATAACAAGTCAAAATTGAGATTAAAAAGTCAAAGTTAGGATAAATTATGACACTAAATTGAAATTATGAGAATAACAAGTCAAAAATAAATATGATATTAAGTCGTAATTTAGACTTAAAAAGTTGAAATTATGACAAAAAATCAAAATTATGACATGCTGTTGAAATTAACATAAGTCAGTTGTGACAAAATTGAGATAAAGTCTAAATTATAATCTCATATGTCAATTTCGACCTTTTTTCTCTTAATTGACTAATATCATATTTTCGTTTTGTCAATTTTGACTTTTCAAGTCATTTTTTTTAATAATGATGTCATAATTGACTTTTTATGTCCTAATTATTTTCTTATGTGGCGGAATTGGGTTTCCATACTTGTTCTTTTGGCACGATTCTTTGGAAAATTAGAATAGAAACTCTTTTTTTTTAATCTTTTGTTATTGGCAAAAACGAGAACACAAAAATGACATTTGTTGTTATTACCTTTCAATACTATAGAAGTTCACAAAATATGACGACTTCCGCTTCTGAGAACTCCGGAAATGTGAAAAGGGTCCATTGGCGGAGATTTCTTTGCAGAATCATCTCAGAAAAATGTGTGGAACTCATATTTTTAGGGATACAACAGCTTTTCACTGGGGCAGTAGCCAAATAGGGACACATTTTTGTACCTTATTTACCCCTAAAAGTCCATAGTAGTGCACTTACAGGTGTTCGCACACCAAAAGCGAATTTAATTATTTGCAAAGATTAAGTCAAGAGTACGCAAATTCGTGCCGGGAGACGTGATTGGCGCAAACGTGCAATATTCGCCTCGTCTTTCCAATTTTGAATGGGAAATTCGCATGACACATTGTCGCGCAAGAGCTTATTGACTCGAGCAGGCGCAGTTCCTGTGTGCGCCTCTGGATGGTGCTGTGAACACAGACACATCTGCATTTGGCTTTCTGGCATATTTGGGACTTCCACCACAGGAACAGAGCAGCAATAGTATGTCATAATGGAAAAAATTGCCGAAAGAAATGTTGTTTTTGATGTGCGTGAAGACAATCCTCATCGCGCGATGTTCAAAAACAAGTGATCCCGTGAGTACTCTAGACGATTATTCGCTTTGCTTTTGGTGCGCACACACCCTAAGGGTACATATTACTACTCTAAGGTACTAAATAAGGTAAACAACGCTGTCCTTTTGCTACAGTCCGTTCGCATATGGAGAAAATGAATGGGATATTTACTCATGGAACCCTACTATTACACTATATCCTAAAGGAAGGAAATTTGAGGGAGTTCCGTCGTTGCCGTGGCCACCAGCTTGACTCTGATTGGTGCTCTGTCATCTTTGATGTTGCAGGCGAGTCTGTACAGAGGAGGCTACAGCCGCTTCACGCCCTACTAGAGAGACTAAACCACTGATTACGCAAACTAACACTCAAAACCACTAGACTCGCTCTGCTACACGGAGTACGATTTACTAAAATGCTTCCAGGTCACCCGATGACCTCATCCCGACGACAACTCTGTGGACGTTGTGGAAATCAATGGGAAAATCAGAAGAGCAGCTCATAAATGTGGATTTACTTTTTGATGTCAGGGTTTTTTGTTGTTGTTGTTGTTGTTTTTCAGACATGGAAATGTTTGATTTCGTGTTTGGTCTGCAAAAGATTGTTAAAAGAGAAGAACAGAAGCTATTTAGATGTTTGGCTTGGGTTTTTGTTTCATCATTGATCATTTTATTGGGTTTATCATGTATATAAGCTGCTAGTGTGAAATCAAACATGAGACAAAAAATATCTCAGGACTCTCTTCAACTTTTCTCTGAACACACAACCGTCCCAGCAGACATTCAGATTCACTTTATCTCACCAGAAATCGCCAGCATACTCTAGTCAATAGTCGCTGTGGTCTGAAACAGTGTTTGCTGTATGAAGAAGTCAACTTGTTTAGTTGCTGGGCTTTTATTTGAAGGGTTTCTATGCATGTTGTTCCAGAGATGGGAGGATTCGTCACGTTTGCACTAACAGATTTACCTCTGTACACAGTGGACAGGTTTAACTCACACTAACTAATGCTGAATGGATGCGTGTGTGTATATATACATTAATATATTAAAGATTAAACCGTCATATGATGAGATATTGCGTAAAGTAATTTTATAGGTTAACGAAGACACTTTGGGAGGAATGTGTAGATAGAAAGGAGATTTAAAAAAAAAATATTGAGAAATAATTAGATTTAAAGGGATAGTTCACCCAAAAAGGAAAATGATCCCATGATTTACTTGCCCTCAAGCCATCCCAGATGAAGACTTTCTTCTTTCAGACGAACACAATCAGAGATATATTTAAAAACATCCTGGCTCTTCCAAGGGGGGGGATTTTGAAGCCAAAAAAATGCATCCATCCATCATTAAAGTAATCCATACGGCTCTAGGGGGTTAATAAAGGCCTTCTGAAGTGAAGTGATGTGTTTTTATAAGAAAAATATCCATATTTAAAACTTTATAAACTAAAATAACTAGCTTCCGGCGGATGACCTTACATATACTGAGTAACCCGTGATGCAGGATGTTGCTCCCCAGGATGTAGCTCAAGCTCCTCTTCTCTTATATCGAAATCCTCCGACTTTTCTCTTTAAAATCTCTCGATTTAGACTTCTAATTCGCGACTGGCGTTTTGTTTTGCTCTATCCTCCGCGCTTCCGCATTCATCATTGCGTCAGGTCAGAGGTCACTCTTCCACCACAAATTGATGTGTATGGCCGACTCCCGGAAGTTTATTATAGTTAATAAAGGTTTAAATGCAGATTTTTTTTTTTTTTACAAAAACCCATCCCTTCACTTTAGATGGAATTTATTAACCTCCTGGAGCTGGATTACTTTTATGATGGATGGATCCATTTATTTGGGGCGTCATAATCGCCCCCTATTCACTACCATTATAAAACCAGGATATTTTTAAATATATGTCAGATTGTGTTCGTCTGGAAGAAGATAGTCATATACACCTAGGGAGTGTTGGGGAAAGTTACTTTTAAAAGTAATGCATTACAATTTTGTGTTACTCTCTAAAAAAGTAAATAATTGCGTTAGTTACTTTTTATGAAAAGTAATGCGTTACTTTACTTTTGTGTTATTTTTTCTCACCTGGGCTGAGCTTGCTCAAAAAGTTCTATTTTTGGCAAATGTTAAGGCCCTTTCACACCACAAGTGAAATGAATAAGCCTCAGTCTGATGGAAACGCATATTTACTCCTGTACAGTAGAGGGCGCTGCTCAAACAAACCTTTCAGCTGTGCAGCCATTCTGGAATACAGAAGAATAGGATACAGGAGAAGGAAGTTCAACACTCTTATTTCTAAGTCTATAGTAACTTTTGCTTAGATTAGTATGGTTGAATTAGATCTTTGAAGGTCAGCAGCAAAGACATTGGTTAATAAAGTGAGAGTAAATACGTGTAATTTAATATAGTTAATTATTACAGGTTTGAATAAATTTCTGAGATTGCATTTTACTGTTTTTATTCATTTTGAAGAATACTGAATGTTTTTGTGCAGGTGAGATGAGTAAATATTCACATTTAGTGTAGATCTACAATAACATCATGTTCACACAGCGAACACAACACCTCTGGGACAGGAGAGCTGGCAGTCAATACATGTGAAAAAGTAACTTGAGTTACTTATTTGAAAAAGTAACTTAGATATTCTGCTGTAAATTGAAAAAGTAATGCATTACTTTACTAGTTACTTGAAAAAGTAATCTGATTACATAACTCAAGTTACTTGTAATGCGTTACCCCAACACTGCACCTAGGAAGATTTGAGGGTGAGTAAATCAAGGGATAATTTTCATGTTTGGGCGAACTAACATTTTATGAAAACATAAGAAGATTTATTAAGACATCTGGGGATTTTGGACATACAGAGGAGTTTTAAAAAATAATAATAAATAGGGAGACACTGGGAGGTTCAGGGTGATGCACAGAAAGATTAAGAATAATAATAATTAGATTTAAGAAAATATGTAAGGACATGGGGAGGTTTAAGTAGACAAATAAAGATGTACAGGAACACAAGGAGAAATGGATAGATTTAGGAAAACACACCGAGATATACAGCGGGGCATAAAGAGTCAAAGGAACGTATAAAGAGACAGAAAAAGTATGGAAAGAGACACGAGGAGAGTTTCTTGTCTTCATCAGATGTCATGAGAAGATTTCACTCCAGACCTTCAATCTGGATGAAGTAATGATTAAATGTGAATGAGATCAGAGTGAACGCAAAACACACTTTACACGACACCTTAAGTCGTGTGACACGTAGAAGAATGAAGGTGGAAACTCTCAACATTACAGCTCTGAGCTCAAATGTTAGAATGCTTCAGACTGAATTCAGACTAATATAACTTACATGTGCTGTGAAAGATGTGATTTGATTCATATAATTAGGGCTTTATCCTTAATGAGACAGAACTTTGAGTGCTGCGATACATTTATACTTTAGGCTTAGAATAAGTGTAGGTAAAGTTGACAATGTTTACACACAAGCCTATCAAAAGGGAGTTTTCACAGTGATGTCATAAGGGGCTTTCGCACTGGGTTGTTATGGAACTAGCCACCAGGTCGGTTCCACGAGAACTAAATTTTCCCCTAGGTCCGTTTCCTAGTTGCATTTGCACCGCCAGTAGGAACTCTGAAGTGGCGTATGCCGGCCAACAGCGACACTTAAGTGCGGCATTTAAAACATCCAGCAACTCCGTAGCGTAAAGGTTGAGAAGTGCCGGGATTTCAGCGCTGATCCATATATCACTGTTTATGGAGCAATTATATGTAAACTGTGTGTTTGCATGACTTATTAAAAATGGCGAGTGTTTCTCACGTTCGGCCAATCAGCGTTCACTTACGTCACTGGTAGTTCCTATTGTGCTGGGTTAGACCCGGCTTTGAAGTAGGAGCTTAATTTAGTTCCTATAACTAAAATCGTTCCCAGTTCCTGTGGTGAGAACATGTTAAAAAGCTTGTACTTCCGCCAATAGTTAGCTATAGGAACTATGAAAACGTTCCTCCGGTGCAAAAGCCTCTAGACCATTTTATTTTCCGCAAAGAACTTTTCAGTCAACAGAACCATTTTGAATCATTTAGTGTGCAGAACATTTTAAAAATCTAAAGAATGTTTTTTTCCACTATAAAGAAACTTTTGTGGAATGGAAATATTCCATGAATGTTAAAGGTTCTTCATGGAACCATCGATGCTAGAGCTGCACGATTCTGGATAAAATGAGAATCACAGTTTTTTGGATTCGAATGTAGAGAACAATTCTCCCGTGATTCTGAATAGAAAACTAAACAAAATAACATGTAATTTACTAGAGATTCTGACAAATTCTGACATTAATTGCTGGAAAAATGTTTAATTAATTTGAATAAATTTTCTTTTTTTTTTAAAAATGGTTACTTATTAAAACTTAGCTGTGTCCGAAATCGCTCCCTATCCACTATATAGTACACTATTATCAGGCGTCGGCCATTTTATAGTGGTGTCCGAATTCTGAGTGTTTTAGAATCTATTGAATGAATGATTCAATGACTTATAGATTTTTAATCAATCACTTGTCGCGCCAAGTTCGTTTCAAAATGTGGTTTGCTCTATTTTGATTGCTGTCATAGACATCAGTGTTTATATCCTAACTTTAAACGTTTACCTCAGTACTTCTGTGATACTTCTCTCTGGCTTTGGCGGCACAAACACAAATTTGAATGTTCCGGTATGATTTTGACAAAGGTTTAAAAGACCCGGGCGAATCTTTGTCATTAATAAAATAAAATCGTTCGGGTGCTTGAATCGAGATCACAATCTTTTTAATCGTGCAGCTCAAATCGATGCCAATAAAAAACCATGATTTTTAAGAGTGTTAAGAACATCTTATTTCAAATCTTTATTTTTTTTTGTCAAATCTGCTGCCGATTTGTGCGTCACATTCCTTTATAACTCCTATTATTTCTGTAAGCCAGAGCTGTCTGTTTGACGCTGTTTACATCTAGCATTAACATTGTTTTTTTTTTTTTTTTTGATGGTTTTTATGATCTTCAGGGGTTTAGCTTGCCTTTTTGAGAGAGCTCTTGTCAGTTTTCGATTTGTATATTTTCAGACGTTAAGGGCTGGGTCAGTTTATGACCAACCAAAGAGCAAGACTGAAACCTTTTTTTTTTTTTTCTCTCTCTCTATAAAACTTCTTTTTAAAAGTGAAACACTTTGGTCTAAATATTAAAAAAACAAACAAAAAAAAAAAACTTCTCTGAAGGGAACATGCATTAAAGTATAAAAGAATAGTTTACAATCCAGTATAAAACATGTTTTTGCCCTGAATTCTCCAGTAAACAGCTGCTGTCTGTTTTCCTCTCTGTATTTCCTCTGCTTTGACCTGTTAATGCTGCTGCTGCTGATGATGTTCAACCAGAAAGAGCCTCTGTACATGTGAAAGATGTGAATTGTTGTTTATTTCCACTGTGTCGACTCACATTAATGTACAAAGAACCAGCAGATGAGTTTAAACTATACACATGTATTTGCTTATTGTTTTGATATACTGTATTATTAATCACACAAGCTCTTTTAATACATCATATAGTTATTCTGCAGCTCATAAAGTCAACATATCAGCACAAGGATTGATATGAATATTACTCCCGTCTATGAAGTCTTCAGGTCTCGACTCATTCAGACCAACGTGTTTACTTGCTGTTTAAGCAAAAAAAAATGAATAAAAGACACGGTTTAAAAAAAAAAAAAGCAAAAAAGTGTGTAAATACATGTATATATACTTATATCTTCCTAAGCGTTTCAATACACATATATAGTGGATTTTATGTGTCTGAAAATACTATTTTAAACTCTGTAATTTATTTTTCCTTTGTTTGTTTTTGTCTGAGAGTTTTGTCAAAAGTGCTTTGGTTTGATATATTCAACACTGTATATGACGTGGTCTTTTTGCCCATGAAAATGATATTTGGTGTTTATATATACAAGTTCATTATAATTCATGAATATGTCTACATAAAATAAAGAGGTTACATGAACTGGGGACTCTTGGCTATATAATATATATTTATTATATTTTAAAATCATGTTCAATTGTGTCCGGTAAACATTATGAAAATGTCAAATGAATTGGGTTTTACTAATATATATATATATATATATATATATATATATATATATATATATATATATATAATAAAAATAAAATACAGCGGCTCCAAAACGTATTTGGACACATTGCAATGACTTTTAAACCATGTTTAAGAAATGCTATGCTTGCAAAATGTGCTTCTTTTGTCATTCTTTAAAATAAATTACACTTGCTTTGATATTTTGTTATACAGTACACCCATGACTAAAGGATAGCTTCTCTTGCCCTTATGTCATTTAAAAACTGTACTCTATCTTGTTTTCCGGTTAAAACATCCTTTAAAATGTGTTTATATGTACAAGAGAAGCGATGTTTCTTGCTCATCAACCTCACAGCTTTTTGTTAGATTTTTAAAAACAAGCAAAAAAGTTTGTAAATACATGTATGATTCTCTTTCTAAGCGTTTTAATACACATATATAGTGGGTTTTTTATTATATTAGATTTATGTTAGCTTAAAATAAGAGAACAATGAAATGATTATTATTCTGAATACTATTATTGCTTTTTTGTTCATTTTGTTCAAATTGCAGTATGATTTGTGTATGAGTGAAAAGATTGAAATTCAAACGAATTTATTTTTCATTTATAATCCATAAAAATGTTGACATTCACATTCACATTTAGATTCAAAACTTGATTTGTTTAGCCATGAGAATCTCCATTTTTCTCCCTTCTATAAGGGTCTCCAAATTTCAGAAAAAAAGTAAAAAATATCCCTGAAACCATCGTTGCCCATTACATCGTTTGGATCCCGGTTCTGCGCGGGAGTGATCCGGAGGTGGAGTCTCTGTATCAAGGACCCGCCCACTCTCCCGCAGACGATGTACTAAAAACACAAACGCTTTTCCTTTGAGTGTTTCACGTACAGACGATAACGTTGTAACAGCAATCCCCGTTCACATGGATCTGCGAAAATTACGCTGTATTCTGCTGCCTGGCCAGTAGGTGGTAGTACTACGTTTATAGACTGAACACGTAATACGCATGCACATCTTTTCAAAAACTTGTACTTTGAAACCTGTTTTAAAAGCCTGTTCCAAAACGGCGTTGTCGTGTAATGGCTCGAGTTCATATCAGTACAGTACAATACGATTCGGGACGGTATACCCCGATACGACATGCATTTCAACGCCAGCAGTGCCCTTATTTAATAGACATGGCGTATGCCGGAAAATAGCGATCAACGTCATTCTCGCGTGAAGAAGAAAGTAAACAACAATGGAGGACATACAGTAGCTATGTTTGAGCGAAGACTGCAAGGAAAAATGAACAGCAACGAAATTTCTTTGCAGTTTTTAATTGAAAACAGTGTTGCTGTCAATCATGACGTTACACCCCGTTTTTATAGCATCAACTAAAATCAAACTAATTGTGAAAAACGAACACGTCAGCGTGATAATAACTTCCTAAAATGATGGAGAAAAAAATATTTGAAGTGTATTTTTTTTACGGACAGGGCGGTTTTATGACCTATTCTGCAGCCAGCCACCAGGGGGCGATCAATGGCTTCACTTTTCAGGACGTGTGCCGCACGTTTGGTCCAAACACTTTTTGGGGCCGCTGTAAAATTCACCCTAAAACTGAAATGATAAACAACAAGAATCATTGCATTAATGCTCATCCATCTGCTTCTGCTTTTTCAGTAAATACAGTGAAAGAAAAACAAAAAGAGCAAGAGATCTGAGCACTTCAGGACAGCAAGGACCATCGTGAGAAAAGCAAAACAAGAGAAAACCAGAGGAGAACGAAGAAAAGTGTGTGTCGTGTGCCAGTGGAGAACATAAAGGACAAGAATATAAAACAGTTTAGAAAGAAAGAAGAAAACACATCCAAAAACATTTTATTTTTCTATATGTTAGCGTTCATTGAGGGAGCAGAGACGCGTACGAGACGGTAAACTGACACTGATACGACTGTGCAGGGATCCTCACGCTTCGGCCCCGCCCACAACATCGTCCACCAATCAGAGACCATATATGACGGGCGAGGAGTTAAAACAAACTGAAGGCTGCATGACAAATGTGTTTCCTGTGGGTGGAGTCGTCGTGCGCTCTGTGATTGGTCGCTTTGCAACACTTCCCAGAAAGGCTGTCACTCTCGCCACACGGGCGGCACCACTTCCCGCGTCATGTGCAGTTCTCATTGGTCATCCATTCATCCGCTTCCTGTGGAGAGATTTCGTCAGACCACTTCCGGGATTCGATTCATCCTGTGTGGGTGGAGCCGCTCATTCACTTCCTGTGGCTGATGTCATAACTCTCCTGTGATTGGCCACGCTGCTGACCAACTTCCTGTGGTGTTCCTGGTCGGGACTCTGAAACTAAAGATGTCAACTACTGATCAATGTTTTCCGGCAGTGGAGTAAGAGGTGGGGGTGTTGGTTCAGAGGGGGCGGAGCTTAAATTAAGATTCATAAATAAATGATATTAAATAAATTTACACAAGAATGGTTTTGATGAAAATTTACATCGATATTCGTTCTGTCGTTCATGTTTCATTTAGAAGACTATTAACCTTGTTTTACACTGCAAATGTTTTATTATGATGTAGGAGCTTCTGTACGTTCCATGGTTCGGTACGGGTTCGGTTTCTATTCGTACAATTATTTTTCTACTCCAATTCATTTTTGAAATATAATCATTTACACAGTTATTGTCATAACTTGTTTTCACAACAAATTTATTTAAACGTATAATAAATAATACGACATTATTAACAGGTAAACTAAATATAATGAATATTTAAGCAAATATAGTGCATATATTTAGTGAAATGCTGTTCATTTCTCTGGTGAACTAACATGCTGTGGACACTAAATGACTTGCCTGAGGTAAATATAATGCTACGTGAGATATTATTCTCAAGCTGTTTATTGACGTCTTTCTGCGGTTGATATCTAGATCGCTTATTCTTCTTCTCCTGCGCTTTTTCTTGTTGTGGCGGTTAGCGAACAGCTTTGCATTACCAAAGGCGCCCCCTTCTGGATTGGAGTGTGGATCGCCCGTGACTGACTGTATGAACCGAACGATGACGTCCGTACCGTGACCGTTCGGGACGAATGCATGTACCGTTACACTCCTTATCATGATGCATTTCATTTGCCTTTTATTCATTTTATTTTATTCCTTTTATGCATTGTAGACTTCTGGATGAATTTCGCGATAGTGCCACATTTATGAAACATGAGCAGAATGAATTTCTGTGTAAATCATTTTTCATATTTATGCAACAGTTTATGCAAAACAATGGTTTTGCATTAAAGGATTAGTTCACTTCAGAATTAAAATTTCCTGATAATTTACTCACCCCCATGTCATCCGATATGTCTTCAGTCGAAAAGAAATGAAGGTTTTTGAGGAAAAAATTCCAGAATTTTTCTCCATATAGTGGATTTCAATGGGGTTCAACGGGTTGAAGGTCCAAAATGTCGTTTCAGTGCAACTTCAAAGGCTCTACATGATCCCAGACCAGGAATACGGGTCTTATAATTAAAAAAATAAAAAATTATATACTTATTAACCAGAAATGCTCATCTTGCACTAGCTCTCTTCACTAGCTCCCACAGTGTAGATGCTGTAGTGTATTACTGCCCTCCACTGGCCAAAGTTTGAACTAAATTGTCATATGCATAATGCTAATGCTACATAATAATGCTAGTGCAAGTATATAAGAATTAGTTCAAACTTTGACCTATAGAGGGCAGTAATACACTTAGCAGCGTATACACTGCCAGAAGAAGAAGAAGAGAGCTAGTGCACGACGAGCATTTGTGGTTAAAAAAATTATAATTTATTTATTTTATTTTTTTAGAAAATGACCAATTATTTCTCTAGATAAGACTCTTATTCCTCGTCTGGGATCATGTAGAGCCTTTGAAGCTGCACTGAAACTGACATTTGGACCTTCAGCCTGTTGAACCCCATTGAAGTCCACTATATGGAGAAAAATCCTGGAATGTTTTCCTCAGAAACCTTCATTTCTTTTCGACTGAAGAAAGACATGAACATCTTGGATGACATGAGGGTGAGTAAATTATCAGGACATTTTAATCCGGAAGTGAACTAATCCTTTAACACAAAAACATAACGTGACGCTCTGCCCAAAAAAAAAAAAAAAAAAAAAAAAAAAAAAAGCATTCCCACCATTTTGATGTGCTGAGAGAGACGTTGATCAGTGATTTCCGGTCTATGAAACTCACCTGACTGAAGCGTGAGATTACGATGTTTACTCTTAAACCAGGGGACAAACTTCCAGCCAAAATGAACCGAACCACGGATGCATCTATTATTTAACTAAAGAAAAAAACTAAAAAAAAAAAAGAGAGAAGAAAAAGAAAGTATTATTCATTGAATTATCATAGTGCTATATGACGAATATATCCACATGTTTATCGACGCCTACATTAAATGCTTCCTTTAAATGATGTTTTACACAAACAGTGACTGTTAACCTGTTCTTTGGTATATTTTGTCAGCTGTATGAAGTATTTCTGGGGGTTTGATACACCTGCGGGTGGGGGGGAGAGGGTGTAACGAACAGAGAATTTTATTTGGGGAAATGGCTGGAATTTTTAAAGCACATTTTCCCTTTCCACATGTTTTCAAGAATGTATTCATATATGTGAAGAGTGTAACAGTAGTTGTATTTGTACATACATAACACATATTTATTATGGGGGTGATGGGGGTTGAGAGCAGGGTTTGTGTGTGAGTGTGTGCTTTTTCTCCTATTCGAATCATAATCAAACCAGGCTTTATTACTCTCTGATATATTTGTTTCTTTACATTGACAAGTATTGTTTTTATATTGAGCTAATTCTGTTTGCAGCTCTAAACGCCCTACAGGAACTCTTTGGCATGTTTAGAGTTTAATTGAGGGACCGTTTACATGACAACGCCGTTTTCAACTTATTATGCCGTTCATTTACACGACAACAGCATTTCGGGGTTCTGAAAATGCAAACGGGTTTCAAAGTGGATGTTTTTGAAAGCTATGCTGTTATTGTTTACAAAACTACAAAAATGCAAGTTTGTGAAAGTGAAGTTATGCGAATGCGTATTACATGTTCAGTCTATAGGCGCATAGTGTTTCTTTACAAAGTGACACCGCCTTCTACTGGCCTGGCATGAATAATGCAGCATTTTTAGTCATTTTTAGGATCCGTTTGAACGGGAATGGTTTTGATAACATTGTGCGAAAAATGCGAAGTCCATTGTTGTCGTGTAAATGTACCCTGAGTCTTTTATTCAGCAGTTTTGTTTAAACCAAATCTTTTTCATTTTTTTTTTTTAAGCAAAGTAAAATCAGATCCATGTGTTCTGATGTGGTTTTATGACTTTTACCCGGTAGAAGAACAGTTTAAGGAGTTTACATTTACTGATTAATAAACAATTTAGATCAGGGATTCCCCAACTTTTTTTGCCGGTCGAATCCCTTTGGAATAAAATATTTACTTGAACCCCTGGGTTAATATTTCAGTAATTTAATATCACATTCACAGTTCTCTGTTGTTGGTTAATGATCACATGACATGCAGGTAAGCATTTTTTTTGTAGTGTGGTTTATTTTTGTTTTTATCGAGTTTTTTATTGTTTTAATTTTACATTTTTATTATTTAATTTGAAATAGTATTATAGTTTTTGTATTAAATTTTACACTTTCTATTTTTTTAAAGGTTTTAGCATATATATATATATAGATATATACACGTGTGTGAATTTTATTGTTTTTGTTATATACATATATATGTGTGTGTGTATATTTATATATATATATATATATATATATATATATATATATATATATATATATATTAATGTATGTATGTATATATATATATATATATATATATATATATATATATATATATATATAATAACTATGTAGGTATATTTTAAAAAAAATAAACTTTTAACATTTATTTTATTTCCGGTAACAAAAATATTTTATTCTGGTTTTAGTTTTAGTTCAATAACCCTGATTGTATCACTCATCACTCATAAATTTTTACACATCTCCATCCCATTTCTGTTTGTTTATTAAACTCCTCGATTTGATGATGTTTTCCATATTTAAATGCAGATTCCCCTCAAAATCAGCATGAAAAATAAAGATTCCATTGGGATTTGGTTCAACTGGAAAGCTCACACGTTTTTCATAGATCACATACTGTAAATCTGAAGCATCTGCACACGTAATATTTACATCAGACATCACTGCACTTCATTCGTGTATTATATTAAAAGGTCTCACGCAGGGTGAAGGAAGAAAGAGAATAACTGTGTGCGTGTGTGAAGTGAACGAGAGCATCTGTTTGGTTTTACCGTGGTAAATGGTTGTTTTTCTATCTCTGCTGTGCTGTAAATATCAGCCCCCTCTCCTCATACCTCTGCTCCACCCCGGCAAAATCTTGTATTTTGTTCTAAAACGATAAGGTTTATTTGTAAGGATTTTTAAAATCTATCTCTTTCTCATTTTTGTAAGCATTCAAATGATAAAATATCTTTGAAAAGGGGTTTAAAGGTGAAATACTGAAAGATAAAAATGTCTCTCTGAAGCCCTACAGATCTGTGATGGTATCAGTTTGTGTTTTCTTTCTCTTCTACTATCGCTACAAGCCTCTGTTTGTTATTCTGACATTATTATCATCATTATTATGACATCATATTTATTACTAAACCATTAATATGACCTTCATCGTTATTATTACATAAATAAACTTGTCTACTTCAGCATCTGGTGGGGTTTATTCTGTCTGTATATTGTCAATAAATAGTAAATCATTTCTTAGTAAATATTAATACGGATAATATTTTAATCATTTCTTTTCTTGTATGTAGTAGAGCAGCAAATTCTGGAAACATGAAAATATAGTTGTGCCATATTTTAGTAAGTGGATTCATTTGGGAGTTCTTTCCATAAAATTTGAAACCCCTTGAGTTCTTGTTTAACAAGTTTATCTACAGTTTATTTTAGTTTATTCAGAATTATTTATTTATTGGCTTGATTTCAGAAACTTAGAGAGGGTTTGGGGTTTTCAACTACAGGGAAGCTGTCAGCTGGTTTATTATTAAGGTTAATTAACAACTGATTTGTAAACAATTGACAAAGATCCGCCCCCTTTAGTTACTGTTGCTATGCCGCTCTCACGCCACACATCATGTTCTCACGCAGTGAAAAATACATCCCGGAGCAAAGAGGACACTGACAACGTGTGAAACAGTTTCATATTTAAAATATTGTAATTTTTTTAAGAACTTTAATCAATAAATAGCGTCTAGTGTCTCTTTAATGTGTCGTGACAGATCGCTGTAGCTCCTCGTGAACCGATCATCTCTTCATACTAGTTCATTTATAACATCAAATAAACATGAATGAACATCAGAAGGAATGTTGTTTCGAGCGCAGAAAGACGTGAGTACACACAATTTTACAAGTTCACCAACGTTCATCTACTAACTCCCCTGACTGCTTTGACGGACAAAATGGCGGATTCGGGGTTATGATTGGTCAGATCGCCTGTCAATCAAACTGTTTGCGAAGGGTCAATTGCATATGGCTGTATTAATGTAATAATAACTTTTTAGTAGTATTACAGTAAAAATATAATGAATATATGATGTAGCCTATAGGCCTAGTGCATTTTTTTTTTACTTCACAGCTTATTTAATGGCTTTTCTGTGGTAAATGTAACATTACTCTACACTTGGGTCAAATATGAAACCCAACCGTTGGGTTAATAATTTAAGCCAATAGTTGGGTTTGTCCATATTTGAGCATAATTTGGGTTGAAACAACCCAGCATTTTTTTAGTGTGCCAAGAGACCTCGTCTACCTATTATTATTATTATTATTATATTATTATACGACATACATGATCATATGATTGTACTATTCACTACTCACTATTTTATTTGCTATTTTTATTTTATTGACTATTATTTTACAATTTATGATATACTATCTGCTATTTTATTCAGTTATTATTTTACTACTGTATTTTACTGCACTGTTAAATGTCGCTGTAGATTTAGCAGCACATTACTGTAAAAACCAACAGTACAATACTGTATTTTATAATAAAGTACAATACTGTTTCATAGAATTACAGCACTCTTCGTGTGTACTGTAAATTAAATTACAGTACATTTATTGTATATTAAAATACAGTAACTTGCTGGCAACCGTGTTGCCAGTACTGTACTGTAAAAATACAGGAAAATTGTTAACAGTGTGTATTTATACTCAATTGTATTTTTAAGGCGATTTTATAATAATAATAATAATAATAATAGTAATATATGCTAACAATAATCAGTTAAAACCACATAAAAAATAAAACCCCAGTATGCCACACACTGTATATTGAACTATTACATCTGACCTTATATTACACTTATATTTCATACAATTTATATTGTACTAAAAATGTTTTACCGCCGTATCTCAAATGTTTTACTGGATATATTAAGGATTGTCTTACAATTAGTACAAGCTGTACTATTAATGTTGTCCACTAGAGGAAGCCACAGGCACTTTTTATATCTTGTTCCAATCCATTTGAATCGAAATAAATTAATTTAGTACATTTGTGTAACGATGGTGTACTGACATGAAATCTGTGAAATGCTTAGGCCTATAGACAATTAAATGTTTGACTTTCTTTAGACCCCAATAAAGTTGCCAGACCGTTAAATACACTGCTCTGGCAAAAAAAAAAAATATATATATATATATATATATATATATATATATATATATATATATATATGTATATTAAAAGTTTTTAATAAGGATTTTAATAGGCAAACACTTAAGAGTCTATGACTGGATCATTATTACAGTGTTTATTATGTTTCTAACATGTTTTGTGTTTGGAAACGGTTCTTTTAACCCTAAAAGATGGAGTGTGTAGCTTTTCATGTCTTAAACAACCATGTAGGAAGACTCATCGTGGCCGTATTCCTGGATGACAACGATAATATTCATCAGCGTTAAAATTGTGGAAAGAATGGTTCAGAGAGCATGAAGAATCATGTTTGCATGAATTGGCACTGAGTCCTGACCTGAACCTCAGTGTAAGTGTTTGGGATGTGCTGGAGGAGACTTTACAGAGTGCTTGACTCTTGCATTATCAATACAAGATCTTGACCAAAAACTGATGGAAATAACATTACAACATTTATTTCCATCAAAAGATGCATCAGTGTTTGGTCAAGATGGTGTATTGCTAATGCAAGAGTACTCTTCTCTTCTCAAGTAGAGTAAGTTTTCACAATTCTTCATGACAATGAATAATTTTCAAGTTCAAACTAGCGAGATTCAGAGTAATTGGACACAAAACCTTTTTCGTACTCCGCGCAGATCATAAACCGTTAAAGAAATGTAAACTTTATTGTGCTTTTTGTCCAGAAAAACCTGCATTTGTTTAATGAGTCTTGCCCCGAGAAATATGGCGGACTCGATACATATCGCAGCAAAAGAA
This sequence comes from Zacco platypus, assembly GCA_038088235.1. Taxonomy (NCBI): domain Eukaryota; kingdom Metazoa; phylum Chordata; class Actinopteri; order Cypriniformes; family Xenocyprididae; genus Zacco; species Zacco platypus. Next base: position 7,813,522 of record CM076083.1, on the reverse strand, counting down.
AGTGGCCAATGTCTATGGATTCTTCTATTCATAACTAATAGGAGTCTTTCTATAAAATTAATCATTAATGTCAATCTTTAATCATAACTAGTTATGTATTGAAATTCCTTTTTATTGTATATCCTATCTCTTTATTGTGCTTGTATGTATGCATGTACGGATGTTATCTGTCAGTTGTTAAACCCACGTGATCTTTGTTGCTGTCAATCTTGGCCTGACTCTCTTGTAAAAGAGATTTTTAATGTCAGTGTGCTTTTCCTGGTAAAATAAAGGCTATAATAATGTTGTGCTGTAAGCTCACGTGCTGAGGCGTGATCTCACCACACATTAAGAGCGTCAAAATTTTGAATTTTATAATAAAACATACATTTGAAAGCTGAGACTTTTTTCTCACTGAATGAGAATGCGTGCAGAGTGTAAGAAAAGCGTTAATTGCGTGAATTCACGCTAAATGCGTAAGAGTTGGCATCCCTCACGGCACTCCTTCAGTAGCTTTCCCCATGAATGAAACATGTATTTCTTGAGTACAGTCGGTTATACGTGTGTGAACTGGAATCTTCACTGATAGAATTCCAGCGAGTCGAACTGGACTTCCAGTCGGGTGAGTTCCAGTGTTTCCAGGGCGATGGGGAAGTAAAGGAGAGCATTTGTCTTCTTGCTTCTTCCCCCTCAGGACTGTAAGATGGAATGCACCTGTCCGTCTCCTAGGCAACCATTTACCTAAGAGAGGCGGGAACGGCATCGATCTCAATGAATCAGGCCCTGTGGATACACACATGCCGTTACACTGAGACTTACAGACCATAATGGACAATAAACAGGAGTTTGCAGGAACTGTAAAACATCTCCACAAACACACTCTGGAGGCTCAGTCCCTCGCAGTCAGACTTCTGCCGTTGGTTCACTGATTTCATGCGTTTAAAAACTTAGGCCTGCAGAATAAAATAAATAAATGCCTCAAAAATTTACGTCAAAGAAAATATGTACTAATGGATGTTAATAATCTAAGAATTATTGCCAAGTAGGCAAATGTTTTACACACAAAGAGTTTGTCTTGTGATAGCCGTCTGTCCCACTTTCTAATCCAGGTCATATTTCTGTAAGCCAAGGGTTAAAAAGGTTATGGACACTATAATTTCCAAAGGCACACTGAACATGTGTCGACCCTGTAGGGGCATGTTGTCATAGGATGGATTTTCAGTTATGATGTAGCTTAAGCACTTGTGACAACTAGCCCAACATAGTCTCCATAAAATGTTCAAAAATGAACAAAAAATCTATTGATATAACAGAACATAACAGGACCATCTCATGTCTGAGTGTTGTGCGCAGTGGAGATTTCAGTACGACTTTACTGACATCTAGTGGTAGAATTGTGTAACTGATTCAAAACTTGAGGTGGATATCCAGTTATGACCGTGTTTGAACGTCTTGAGCATCAAAAGAAATCATAATATCTGATTTATTTTCATCAGAAATAAAGTTTGGCCAGATAATGCACTGTAGTACTGAATTATTAACGTAGTCAAGGAAAACTGCAACTTCTTATAAGTTATAACACATACTCGGTGTTACATTATATTCGGTTCCTGAGATATTATTTGGTAACGTTGGGTGGCGCAAGCATGAATATTCATGACTTCCCCAGTTGTGGGCGTGTCCTTGAGACAACGCGCAAAGGATTGGAACTTTGCTCCTAAAATCGCACCTTGTTTAAAGCTGTAAAATGTATTTTGCAGTAAAATAACCAAAAACCACTGGGCCAGTGTTATATATTTTGTTCAGTTGAGTACTTACAATATCCCAACTGTTTCTAACTATTAGTAAATCGTGAAAAAATTGCTATTTTAACCAAGGATCCGGGACGTGTGAGGGAGTCGCCTGTCAATTGCGTCATCCACGTTATTTTGCAGAAACACCGAAGACATTTTAATATTACATGTTTTAATAGACAAGGGAACATCTGTTTTGATACATTTATAGACAGAAAAATAATTATTGTTATATAGCTCAACACGTTTTAGTCTTTTTGTTTAACTCTAATTTTCTTATATTTTTCGCGAGTACCATGCCACATCTTTGTTTTGAATAGGCGACTTTTAAAAAAAAAAAAACGTGAGGCTTTAAAAGTCATTTCAATAGTGACCTGCTCACAGCTATAGCTGTCATTCAGTGATAACAGACTGAGTGTCGACAACATTGAAATAAATTCGGTCAATAAATTTTATTATTATTATATACTTTAATTATACTATGGTTATTACATATAGCATTATCATATAGTTTATTATCACAATAGACACAATAGTAAATGCACAATTTACTACATGAGCAATGCTGAAGAAAAATTTAATATTGTAATAATTATAATAATGCAATGTAATTGATTATTAATATGCTTGGTTCTGGTGACACATCTTGGACATTTTTGTCTCAGAATTGCAATTGCGAGTTATTTGTCAGAATTAAAGGGCTAATTCACCCAAAAATGAAAATTCTGTCATTAATTCCTCACCCTCATGTCGTTCCACACCTGTAAGACCTTCGTTCATCTTCAGATATTTATCTTAATTTTTAAGATATTAAGATATTTTACGAATTAAGATATTTACTAATATGAATCTTTTGTTTCAAATCAGTGCTTCGGAGCGCCAAATTCACATGATTTCAGTAAACGAGGCTTCATTACATCATAAGTGATTCGAGATTTCAATACTTCATGTGACTTTGCCAGTTTGATACGCGAACCGAACTAATTCGAAACAAAAGATTCGTAAAGCTTCGAAGCCGCGTTTTGAAATCGGCCATCAGATATTGTTGAATGAAGTCGGTATTTTGTTTGTTTGTTTTTTGGCGCACAAAAAGTATTCTCGTCGCTTTTATTAAGGTTGAACCGTACTCACATGAACTGTTTTAAATATGTTTTAGTATCTTTCTGGGCATCTGAAAGTGTTAATTCTCTTTCTGTCAATGCAGGCCATAGGATTTCATCAAAAATACCTTCTGTGTTCTGAAGATGAACGAAGGTCTTACGGGTGTAGAACGACATGAGGGTGAGAAATTAATGAGAGAAATTTAATTTTTGGGTCAACCTTTTAAAAACTCGCAATTGTAAGATAATGTCAGAATTGTGTGCTGACATTTTTCCCTCAGAATTGGATTTTTTAAGCGAGTTTACATCTAATTCTGTGAGGAAAAATCGCAGTTTTATTCCGTGGCGGAAACAAGCTTCCATACAAAAACAGCTCAAACGATTTGTCATAACACAAACAGTTTATGATTATCACTTAAATTACCTTTCGAAATAATCCATTAAACAAGTTGCGATCGCAATAATATCTTCAGTTCCGTCGGTTTGCACGTTGACACGCCCACAACAGCGGAAATTCATGGATATCCTCATGCGCCACCAGTGGAACCAAATATCTCAGGAACCGAATTTACTGTAACACCGGACGTGACTGTCTTGTTTTACTCCTTTCTGTCATTGTGCTATCTCCGCATTGTCTCGACAATAAAAGAAAATACGAATCAGCGATCACGAAGAACAAAGAAAACACGAAGAATTTATTTAAAGGTTGTTCCCGAACACAAAGCAGATCTTTTGTGGGTCTCGTGGTGGTTCATTTTTTGAAAACATAACCAGGAAGTGAAAGCAGAGGTTAGATTGCTGTTGCTCAAACAGAGAAAATGGATCCACGGTCTGTAGAAGAACTTTCTTGCGATTTACACAGTGAGAAACTCGATTTCTTCTGTCTGGAGGACAAACAGCCTGTGTGTTCAGTGTGTAGAGACTCACAACAACACGACAATCACACATTCAGACCCATCAGTGAAGTTGTGCCATCATATAAGGTAGGACAAATGTGTCGATTCATATTTTAAGAACAATAAATGGTCGTAAACGCAGATATGTAATCACACTCATGGACTCAGTTTATATTTCTTGATTCTCAATCATTTTACTCAAAATATATAAGGGTCAAAGACGAAGCATCAAAACAATAAGTGTTATATAGCTTTGATTTGTTGTTTTTCAATACACCAGAATGGGTCCTGTTTAATTTCTTTGTTCATACATACAAATATTATATATATATATATATATATATATATATATATATATATGTGTGTGTGTGTGTGTATATATATTATATTTATAGTAGAATGCCATTCAGTGTAACAATCTTGTCAGGAATATTTACAACAACACAAAAAAATTTAAAGACTAATTACTTTTACCCCTAAAGCTAATTACTTGTAATTTTACATTTTTAAACTCTGCCACTATCCTAGGTTTTGCCCATATGTCAGCAATAATTTTTTACTCATTTAAAATCCAATAAAATGTAGTATGCTCGCTTATTTTTATATATTTTAATACATACAAGTCAGAATAAATGTTGTTTCCATTTTTACATAAATATATAAATGTTACACTGAATGAAAACGGAACATTATTTCACTCACATCTTGACATTTTATTGTCCCAAAACTTATTTGAAACCTTAAAAGTAGATGTTCATTTGCATTTCATGTGCTTTCTATGTATATAAAATCACTTTTGTTCATTTCCATTGATGCAGACATCTAAATGACCAATGAACATATCTATATTGTATTTTATATTGTTTTGTTTTGTTGACTTTTAGAAGGAGCTCAGCACGGCACTGAAGTCCTCACGAAGGAAGCTTAAACACAGCGAAAGCCTTAAAGAAAAGTGTGTGGAAACAGTTCAGCACATCAAGGTGAGGAAACAGAATCAAGAGTCAAATATTTAAACCCAACACAAAGTACACTACTAGGAAAAGTTTGAACGCACCTACTCTTTCTTTATTATGACTGTCCACATTTTAGACTAATATTAAAGTCATCAAAACTATGAAATAATGCAAATGGATGGATGGGAACGATGTAGTGGCCAAAAAAAAAGTCAAAATCATATATTTTATCTTCTAAGTCACCACCCTTTGTCTTGATAACAGCTCTGTTCACTTTGGATGGTCTCAAACATCTACATTCAAACCCTTTAGATCAAAAGATCGTGTGAAAAATAAATTTGTGTCCAGATGTTTAGCATGTGATGTTGATTCAGATGATTGAAGTGAATGTGATTTGATTCCAGTCTCAAGCTGAGCGCACAGAGCGGCAGATTAAACAAGAGTTTAAGAAGCTTCATCGGTTTCTCAGAGATGAAGAAGAAGCTACAATCACTGCACTGAGGGAGGAAGAGGAGCAGAAGAACCAGATGATGCAGGAGAAGCTGGAGGAGATGAACAGACACATCTCAGCTCTTTCACACACAATCAAAGACATGGAGGAGATGATGACGGCAAATGACGTCTGCTTTCTGAAGGTCTGATCATTTCGTTTCAGATCATTGATTGATTGATTGATCGATTGATTGGTGATTGATTCTTGATCATAAATTGTGTGTTTGTTCTGCAGAAGTTTCCAGTCCCAATGGATAGGTGAGTGTCTCTTTCTTTCTCTCTGGTTCTGAAATGAAACCAACATACCTTAGAAAAACTTTTTTCCCCCCACAGATATTTGTTTTATTCATGCATGTAAATTTATTCAATGTTTTGTCAAGTCATATTCATTCATTTTGGTCAGTTGTACTCTAAACTGCCGTATCATTTCAGTTGACATTGAACATTTTAGTAACTAAACATAACATCTGTATAACCAAACATTATCAAAAATGAATAAACTACGGATATTAGGGCTGCCGATTAAACTCTTTAAGTTAATGAATTAGTTATGGTAAAAAAACAACGCTTTAAAATTAGGTCATCTGACAATTCATACTGTTGATAGTGACAAACATGATGCAGGACAACAACTCACTGTGTGATGTAGCCTATAAATGCAGTTAAATGTCCCTCAAATTCAAGATATTGGGGCAAAAATGCCCCTGTGTGAGGTCTTCTTTCATATCTATATCATATGATATAATATAATCGGCACATCATGTAATTAATTAGATAAAAAAAATTTAATCGCTTGACCGCATTATATATCAAAATGAACAACATGTCAAAGTACAACAAACTATCCTTGTAAATGAACAAAATGGGCTTTCGCACCAGGAAGGAACTAGCCACCAGGGAGGTTCCCAGAAGTAAATGTTCCCCATGGGCCGTTTTCTTGGTTGCATTTGCACCACCAGTAAGAACTCTGAAGTGACTTTTATTTTGACAATGCAGCAGACATTTATTTTGACAGCACAGTGAACGTCAGAGCCCGAGCGCACAACGCTCCCATTCTCTGTCTACATTAGTTTCCAGTCTTTTTAACAGTCCTGTCTAATATGTTATTAGATATAACTCTTATTTAAAGAAAGTAAACCATATATGGAAAAAGTGTTTGCATTAGCCATGTGGTTGATGCCCAATGCCGCTAGCTAAACAGAACTACCTAATAATGTTCTGCTTGGTTACTTCAAAGTTGTGTTGGATTTTCTCAGCGTAAAGGTTGAGAGGTCCATCTATCACTGCTTTCCTTGTTCGTAGCATTAGTTTGTGGAGTAACACTATAATCAGTGTGTGTGTACTTAGCTTTTTTTAAAAATGGCAGGTGCTTGTTTTTCACTTGCGTTCGGCCAGTCGGCACACACTTACATCACTGGTAGTTCCTATTGTGCTGGATTAGATCCTACTCTGAAGTAGGAGCTAATTTAGTTCACCCAAAAGGCGTTCCTAGAACTAAAATCTTCCAGTTAAACTACAATCTTCCCAGTTCCTGCAGTGCGAACATGCCAAAAAGCGAGTACTTCCACTATTAGCTTAGGAACTATGACAAGGTTCCTCCAGTGCTAAAGCCCCTAAAAACTATTATATATCAGCCTGTAGGTGGTAATCTTGAGCACCAACAATATGAGAAAAATCCTGCCTAAAAAATAAAAATGGGCTTCTGAAATAATAGACTTCTACGGATAATAATTCAGATTCAGTATGCTGAATTAACTACTTTTCAGAAATGACTGTGTGGTGAATTCTTCTTCCTTTAAAGATTGTTTCCGTGTTCCCTTTTGATTTCGGTTCACTCAACATTGCGTTAGAAGCTGATGCTATGGGAAAACTCCAGTCAGAGATAGACTGAAGCCTGATTAAATAACGCCAGTGTTTCCCACACATTGATTTATTTGTAGCGGCCCGTCACAGTATCCACTTTGGCTGCCACAGGTAGCCACCTCCCCCTGCCATCAGCTCCAGCATCTCACACGGGCACCACTTTAGCTCTATATATAGCAAGTTTCAGATCGCTTTAGCACCTTTTTCCACGAAAGGTACACATTGACAAATCTAGCGACTTTTTTGGATAAACCATAGCTTTCATTAAGTTGTCGCCAGTACTGCCCTGCAAGTGCGAGGTCTGACTTTCCCGTGAAGCATGAGAAGTGCCAAAACTTGTCTAAATGCAAATGCAATGCAATGACATCATAAATATGTTAATTAACATATGAAGTCATCTGCCGCCACAAGTCTCTCAAAATCCTGTGGGAAACACCACCAGTGGCGTTTAAGCACGTGAAATAGAGGCAGGCCAGCTCCCTATATAAAGCGGCACTGAACGATATTGCCTTTCCTCTTTCATGAGGACGTCTTCAAGAAGCCGCGCTGTGATTCATTGTCTTAAACGTAACTGTTAAAAGCTTTCCAGCAAAGACATGGAAAAAGCTACCAAGTCCTGCAGCTCCTGCTTGTGACCTATTGAGCTTCTCGACGGCTATGACAGATACGTCTTCTGCCTGGGCCGTGCTGAAGCAGAAGCTGCTCTCGAGGGCCCGACTTGACCTCACTGCGAAGCCATGAGCCTCAGGACTCTCCGCCTCATATCATCATTTGTTATTGGCGACACCTTCGCTGGCATCTTGCAGCAGCTTCCGCCTTCCTGAGATGGAATTTGAGTTAAGTGGCGAGCTCATGCTGGCTCAGTGCCTCCCACTCCACTGAGCCAGCCTCTTCCCTGGTTTTGTTCGCTAGAAATAGATGGAGCCCACGGCCTAGTCTTCTTCAGAGCACCGACTGAGCACCATGTCATCGGCATCATCGTACACAGGGTGCTGGTCTCACAGCCCTGTAGAGGACTCTGCGACGCCTCATAACAAAATGTTGGGTTTTCCTGGTGCTACAGTTTTTTCAGTCAAGCAGTGCGAGGCCATAAGAGACCTGCTCCATTTTCCCCCAGAGGTGACGCCCCAAGATAATAGCCCAATCCATCAGCCACACTATGGGAAGCCAGGTCGTTTTGGACCGGCACTTGTAGCTGACCCTCACAGACCTCAAGGTCTCAGAGAGAGCTGTCCTGCTGATGTTCCAGTTAACCCAACTGGACTCTTTGGCAGCTCAATAGTCCTTCTCATAGCTCTTCTCAGACAGCTTCACTCTCACTCACTAAAGTTCAGAAGCAGTCAAAAGTCATGAGCCAGTTTATGCCGAAATGCGCCAGAGCACCCTCTCCCTCGCATTTTTGCTATTCTGTACAGCGTTCCTCAACTAGACCTCCTCTGGTCACCTCATCCGGGATTGCCAGGTTTTCACAACAAAATCCACCTAAATACCACTCAAAATTAGCCCAGTCACGTTTCGGGGGATTCCCCAGTAAAAATCGCATTCCGGGGGCTAAAATCCACGTTTTTGACGGGGTTCTCCTGGTAAAATTTGCATTCCAGGGGCTAAATATCAAGTTATTTGGGGTCACTTCAACCTGCGGACATGAAAAGCAACCCGCTGCAATAATGTTAAAGTAGCCCAATTTTGCTGGAAAACCTTGGACTTGGCATCATTGATCAGAACCTTTGGTGCATCCCAGGAACTTGTGGACAAAGTGACATCCATTCCAAGGTCTCCACCCTTCAGGGAAAACCGCCTAGGAGATCCAGTTCCATTCCTGACTGCTCCAGAAGGGAGCGGAACCTCGCCCCCTTGCCTGTTGCGGGTGATGAGTGCATTTAGTAAATGTGTGTTAACACACAGTCAAGTGCAGTAAAGTTTTAAAACCACGCAAACTTCCTCCATATCAGAGCAATCCTCCTTTTCCAGTTTTTACTCACTCTCATGCTATAAACGGCCCCCTGCCTCTCAGCAGCAGGCATTCAAATCACGACACACCAAGGGTCCCATCGCATATGCAGGAGCATGGCAAGCTCTCCTGAGTATCTCGGCGTGGGTTATGAGGTCAGTTTGCTCACAGACCTCCCCGCTTCAATGCCGTTGAAATATCTGTGGCTCAAACCCAAGACACAGCAGTCTTAAGAGCAGGAATTCCTCACAAAGTGAGCCACTGAGATTTTGCCTCACACGGAGTGCAAGTCCGGGTTTTACAGAGTGAATTCATGTGCTTCAATACGGCGGCTATCACATTGGATTGTGGAAGCGATAGCGCTGGCTTACAGCTTGCAAAGCTTGCAATGTCCGATAGGAGTTCAACCCCACTCCACAAGGGGTATGGCTTCCTCATGGGCATGGGTAACCGGGAATGTCTATTGCGGACATTTGTTTAACAGCAGAAAGGGCTTCGCTGAATACCTTCTCCAGATTTTAGAATGAGGATTCTTCCTTGCAAGCTTCCCGGTTCCTGTCAATACAAGAGAGCTAGTTTCTGCAGGACAAACCTTATAATGATCCTCTGCTAGTTCTTAACAGTGCATATGCTTATAGATTATTAAAATTGCTTCCCTTTCCTGGAAACGAACTCTTGACGCTTTTCTATTACTATTGCGCAACTAGGCCCAATAGGCTCTACTGCTTAAGCCAGTGAAGCCATTGTTTCTAAAGAATATGACTAATTTAACCGTTGCACTTGCGTCGCACGTTGCAGTTTCTCACGTGACACGACATTTGAAACACACACAGAACACAAAACTGACTGGAACAGCTCTGGTGGAGATCAGTGACTGGATCTAATACGTTCAGACGACACGCAGCTCATATCTCTCTCTGTAAGTTACCAAAAATGAAACCCCTTAGCATAGCGGCTCTCTTGCACTGTAAGACGTGATGACAGCTAGTTGTCCAGTCCTGTTTCATTCATTCATTTCACAGCGCAAATTTTTTCGAGAATGCGATTGTGAGTCCTAAAAATGTACGGTTGTGAGTTCGGTTATAGACTGCGGTTGTTACTCTTGTAAATAACTGTAATGTGTGTAAACGTAACCGTATTAAGGACTCAAATACTGGACTGACAACCGTATAACACTTAATTTTAGCATTTACTCTCCCTTTCGAGTGTCATAGGCAAAGCATGCTGGGAAATAGAAATCGCAGCCCAGTTTCAGTTAAGTCTTAAAAGAAATAAGTTCATAAAACTCAAGACACTGAAACAATTCATTTTACTTAATATCAGTTTTGCAAACTTGAAAGAAAAAGACTAAGTGCTCAAAGTTAATTTTACTGAACTAATTTAAGTTTGTCCTACTCAAACCAATTAATTATTAGGATTATACGATTTTTCACTGTATTTTTAAACTGTAAAATCCCATAGGATTTGAAAACCCCAAAAGCTCTAGAGCACTACAGCTTAGTTTAACCTGAATTAAACCCCCTGATCCAAAGCCACTGCAGTTCTGACTCCTGACTGTTCTTCCAGTGTCGAGAGCTCGGAGCCGGATCCACAGATGGCTTCTGGAGCTTTGATTCATGTGCCACATTACTTGGGCAACCTGCCGTTCAGAGTCTGGAAGAAGATGCAGGACATCGTCCAAGACAGTGAGTCTGCAGAAGATCTGTGCTTACACACACACTGGAAATCACACATGGGGGAATATTGACAGATTGTCTGATGTGTTTGATCAATAGGACTAGTGTTCATGGCTATACACAAATTATTTTGAATTCACTCTTTATCATTGCTGTTGTTTGTCTCATCAGCTCCTGTGATTCTGGATCCAAACACGGCTCACCCGTGTCTCATCCTGTCTGATGATCTGACCAGAGTGAAACAGGGTGGCAACAAACAACTGCTTCCTGATAATCCAGAGAGATTTGACTATTATCCTTGTGTTCTGGGTGCAGAGGGTTTTAACTCAGGAACACACTGCTGGGATGTGGAGGTTAAAAAGAGTTCACGTTGGAGACTTGGAATAACTACAGTATCAAATCAAAGGAAGGGAGGTGATTTCTTTAACACTGATGTCTGGAGCGTGCAGTACGGACTGATTGAAGAGTCTGGTTTTCTTGTTAAACAGTACCTTGAGCGTGTGAGAGTTGATCTGGACTATGATAGAGGAATGGTGTCATTCTCTGATCCTGTTTCTAACACATATCTACACTCATTCACAACCACCTTCACTGACACGGTCTCTCCATTCTTTTATAGCTTTTTCCCTCTGAGGATCTTACCGTCAAATAGTTAGTAAACTTTTCACCTGGCTGTAGGTCTGGATCGATATCACATGAGTAAGAGTGCTGTTGATCTGAATATCAGTACAGCTGTGATTGGGCTGTAGGTGATCACATGACTGATATCCAGCACTACAGCAACACTGACAGTGTCATATTGCTTTTATAAAACAGATCGATAAACAAGTGGCCAGATTTACTAACAGCTTGTGCCAGCGCAAACCTTCTTTTGGCGGTAAAAAAAACTACTGTCGGCATTTACTAAAGACATGCTGTGAAGAATTAGCGCTGAAAAGGCGTGGACAGAATTATTTTTGCAGATGACCTTATTGCATATGCATTTGTTGGAGTTTCCTTTTCAGATGCAAAATTTATGGGAGGAGACTATTTAAATGAATCATGCAAGGTGATTTACTAAGGTTTGCGCTAGTTCGCGTGCAGAACTTTCTACTCCCATCGCAGTTTTTTTTTTTTTTGGAATTGCGCTTTTATGCTAATTTGCCCCGTTTAGTAAATCTGGCCCAAGAAGTTAATATCAAATAACTTATTAAGATACAATATGACCATATATTTTGTTTATTTTTGTTCTCAATGAAGCAGAGCTTACAACAACTGAGATAATTGAATTAATTACACCAAAACCCATTTGCATTATGCCTATACACCAATGGTGTGCGGTCCATATAAACTGCGAATGCTCTGCATACCCAAGCCATTCGTGGACTCGGTAATTAATATTAACATCATAAAATACTATAAACTCTCTTGTTTGAGGTGTACGATAAAGCTTACATGATAGAACATTGGTAATGCGTATGTAAATGTCCGTCATTTATATTTATTCGCTAAACGACTGCAATTTTCTTTAAATCTGCAAGTTACAGAGACTTTCAGGTAAGCGGATCCACAACAGCTTTGCCGACTACGCTCTGTTGTTATGTATCTTCATCGCTATTCCGCGTTCTCATTGGTTTGCTGGCAAATGGAGGATTTCATGCGCAGGGAAAGCTGTCCGCAAATCGCTCGCCCATAAAATAGCAGAAAAATGCTGTTGCGGCCAGATCTCGAACACCGAAAATCACATTATATTTGATGCAAAACTAGCTAGAATAAATCAAATGGGAAAAAAGTCATAAGTGAAACTATTTTCATAGTATTTCATTTTCTCCGTAGGGAAATGTATTTTTTACAAAAACATATAAACTGTTAAAGACAGTAAAAGACTGTAAACTTAAAGACTGTAAGTAGACTATTGTAACTGTCCAAGGTTATTAATCGATAGTCTATGTGTTTGTTAAAGTCATCAGTTTGCATTATTTCAACTTATTTTCTGAAGAATACTTATTTTTATTTATTATACTTATATTTATTATAATTTACTTAGTTATAATAGGCTAGGTTTATTTATTATATTATACTTGTCTTTAATTCTTAATTAAAAGAAAATATTTCCGGCACACATTTAAATTGACACCAGCCATGGTGTTTCTTAGATCGTGTCCTAGGCCGTTGCCGTTTAAAGGTGAGGCATGTAGTTTCTTCGACACTAGTGACACCTAGTGGAAATTTAAAAAAAAAAAAAAAAAATGCATATTTTGCAAACGCCCTTTTCGCGCGTTGCGCCTCCCTCAACTCGAACGTCACAAACACAGCTCTTACAGGTGCTTGTCTCAACAGGTAAATGGCTACTTTCAATAAAAGGTCCGACATATTAGGAATACTTTGTTGCTATGTGTCATGAGAGTAAGCTAACACTGTTTAGAGCTAACGTGCACATCTCGCCCATTATGAACCCATCCAACGCCTATACACTTTGTAAACCGGATTCACAAAAGCTCTTCAAATGCACCAAATAAAATAAAAAAATAGTAAAAATACATACTCTTTATGTCAAAATTGACTCTTTAAACCAATTTTTATATCCTTGGATCTTTGCTTGATAAATGCTGTTGCATATTACCGCCAAAATTTGATTTTTCAGATTGCGTGCAATGCGCAGCTGTACAAAGAAATTGCGTATGACATACAAATAGCTACTTCTAACACAAAAAATATAAATAATGAAATGTCCGCTGCTGGAGACTTGCTATTGGCTTTTGTATTTGAATAATTAATGAGGCAGGTCTATGCAAGAGGTGCTGTTTTGGATGTTTTTAATAGTCATTTATAAATGTATTTGTTTTAAGTTCCATCTCGTGTAATGAATGCATTCATGTGTTAAATATAAATTTTCTGCTAAAAGATAATGTTATTTAAAGTTACTTTTGTAAAGATTAGTGTTCCTGTGAGCTTCGGTTAGGAATGTTCGATATCAGGTTTATTTGAGTTGAGCCAACTCGATTCTAACTTCTACTGTAGGAGTAGATTCAACATCATTTATTTTACATCAAAACAGCCAGGAATAATACAATACTGTAGTCACTATTACATCCTTAAATCCCCCTTATTTAAACACACTTTTGGTGTAACTGTCTAAAATTAGACTTTTAAAAACTTAGTAGCTATCAACATAGTTTCGGAGCTGTTGCGATACCTATTTTACACAGGTAAAAGTCAAGAAAAACAGCCGTGGGCGAATATTATATCGGAATTTAAGAAGTTAGCCCTATTCTTTAATGAATTCATCTCATTATAATGTTCGGGCGATGACGCTAAACGCCATGATCATTGTTTTTAAAAGCTGCTTGGACAGGAGAGTTAAAGATAATACAAATAAATACAATACATACAAAAGCAGATGCAAAAATGTACACTGATGTGTATGTTTATGATTAGTTTAATGATTATAAACACAAATTAGGTTAATCATTGGAAACCATTTTGCATTATTATAACATTTAATTAAACTACAAAGCTGGCACATAGGTATGTACTGTATAATTCCAAATTAAAGTTACTATGACTGTTATTTATTTCTAAAATAAGCTACATGTAGGATAAAAAGTCTTTTTTTTTTTCCTGCACTGGAGTCCACAACTCTTTTGGAGTCGACTGCCCATCACTAGTTTAAGAATGATGTTTCAATCCAAAGTTGCGAATTTAACTGGCGTGCAAAATTGAAATATTAAATACATTTGTGAATATAGCACCGTTTCCATCCAATGAATCGAAATCACTTTCTGATAAACTGGCGCTAAACATCACTACGAAAAGTAGGGGAAGCCACTGTATATAATAATTTTCATATATAATAAATTACTTGTGCCTCAGAGCGCGCAGATGAAATGCAATAATCACGGTCATGTTATCTTGCTCTCTGAGCCAGATTCCCGCTGTTTGAGAAAGCAGTCGTGTAAGACCGTTCTGGAAGGTAAAATATCATTTCAGATGCTGTGCAAAAAAGCTCTGTCCGCTGGCTAGTCCAGTTATGCCTTTCCATCGCACAAAAAAAAAGTCAACTTTTTTTGTTGCGCATCAAGGATTTTTTTTTCCGTAAATGTGTTTCCTTCATAGCTGATGCGCATGTTTTCTTTCTCGGAAAAAAAAATATCCGAGCGCATACATTTTTAATGTGCATTTTTGTCCGCATCTTGCCGTTTCCATCCAACAGGTTTTTATGCGAAATCCCAAAATGCGCATAAAAATAGGCGGATGGAAAACATAGCTACTGACCAAAGCTACGGAAATAGTTTTCTTTCAGTAGTAAGTTCACTGAATGACCTACATGTAGGTGTGCACTGCACCCCAATACCCTGCAGTGTTCACTTCCTTTATTCATGTTTTTTTTTTTATTATTATTATTTGTGAAAAATGCTATAATAGTAGTACAGAATCAAGAAGTTGCTATCTAAAGTATGTCAAGTTAATTTTTTTTCATATTGATTCATTTTCAAATGATTTCTAGTTTAGTGAGTATTATGTAAAATATCATTGCCGCAGTTGTTATGCGAATGTTTTTTAATATCTAAATTAAATAGCGTAACATCACATATACGGGCTTTGTTGGCCATCGGCCACCCTGTGCTCTTAAGATATCGGCATTGGGCGTCAAAAAAAAAAAAAAAAAACGGTCGACGATGAGTTTTTGTTACTGATGTAACACGTCTGGTGTATACAGGGTGTAAATGTGTACCATATGTGTAAATAAATGTGTAAAATTGTATTATCCAACCTGTAAATGGGATTTTTGACACCTATAGTCAAGAGAATTAAATGTGGTGGTGGGGTTCGTCTTATGCCTTTACCATGGTAGTCTCAAATGGAGCACTAATGTTTTTTATTACACAGAAACATTACGTTTTCCAGTTGAAGGAAATGCTTCAAACTTGTGTCTGCTTTTGTTTTGTTGATTAGAAGCAAGTGTACAGTTAGAAATATTCTCTAATTCTGTCATTAACTTTAAATTTGAGCCTTAAGTGTATTCACACAGAACTGAAGCACCAGAACTGTCTCTTTCTATCCTGTATGTAATAATGTCCATTTTGATCAGCTAATAATATGTTGAGTATATTTCAGAAGAATTGTAAACGGTTTCTGTTTTAAAATGAACTTTCTTTGCTATTCCTGTTGTGTGAGAGAATTTGCTGTTCATATATATAGGTATTGCTTATTTCTAGAGTGGAATTTAAAGGTGATGTAATTTTTTTGGACTGTACTAAAGCATAAAAATACCATATGTTTGCAGAGATTTAGGAAACCTGCAACTACTTGTTTCTCTGAAAAACAATGCTATTCTGCTTTGAAATGTGCTTTGCGTGTCAGAATGTCTGTTTTTGTTTTCTTCTGTGTGATCCCGCCCACTGCCAATAGTATTTCGAAACCCTGGGTTGCCACATGGTGTACTGCAACAAAGACTATTAGCCGTGGAAGCCAGCCAACAAACTGGGTGTCAGATTCTACCCGACCTAAAAAGCTCGTCAACCATGAATAGAGGCATATTAAAACTCTGATAAATCAACTCATCAACTTGCAGTGTAAGGCTCGTTGCCTTCCATTGTGCTCATTCTCGTTACGTGTCCTCAATCTGGCAACCCGCATGAGCATCAAATCTAAGGTGAGGGGGCGGGAGAGACAACTCTTCCAAATATTTTGAATTTGGACTGCACTGCAGTACCCATTTCAACCAATAGCTGTCAATAAGACTATACAAAGACAGCTCACTCCTGTAGGCCTTTATCACAGTCCATGTGTCATCACATCCGCATCTGATTAGTAGTGTAAACTAATTTCCGCCTGCATTATTGTCAATTGAGAAGAAAATAAATGTCAATATGTAAAACTGTTTTAGACTTTTATCACACCCTACCGTATGTAATCTTTCATTTTAATGTATAACATTGTCTGAGAGACTCAATTGTCAGTGCTGTAGGTGTTGCCAGTCACTTCAGTTACTGCCTGAGGAATATTCGGACTAATTTAATTTAATTTTGTTTAATTTTGCCTTATATTTATAATGAATAACCGCTCGTTAAGATGATCAAAACGGTTATTTTTTCACAATCTATGAGCTGCTTTTTTTTTTTAAATTGAACCCTTCCAGGGTCTGAGGGAGTTTTTAGGGCCCTTGAGAAGTTTTGACATGCCCTGACATTTGTGCTTTTTTCAGTCGCTTAACGTAATAATATGAGCCACAAAAATAGTAATCATTTAACTCACTGAAGTAAGGTCACAAAATATGCTAAGTATGTGTCCACAAGACTTTTGAGTACTGAATCTTGTAGCCTAGAGTTTTTTGCTTCAAAATAATGTGAAAATCATCATGCCTACTCATTCACATAAAAACAATACATTGATTTAAATTTTGTAAGTGTTTTTGTTTGCAAAGGCCATATAACTTCAATTTGATGATTGTATTGTAAAGTAAATGCATGAAAAAAGCGAACATAATTGTTTAATATAAGTTTCCCCCCAAACTTTTAATTTAATCTGCCCAAAACAGACTTTAGTTGTAATTAATCTTTTAAGCTTTGTCTAAATTTTAATGCTTTTTAAAGGACACCTATTATGCCCATTTTTACAAGATGTAAAATAAGTCTCCGATGTCCCTAGATTTTGTATGCTAAGTTTAGCGCAACAAATCATTTTTATAGCATAGTTAAAATAACATTAAGTTAAATTTGCCACTTTTTTGGAGCTGAGCAAAAATTAGCTGTTTTTGTTTGTGTCACTTTAAATGCAAATGAGCTGCTGCCAAATTTCAAGAAGAGGGCAGGGCTTCAAGAGCTCATGCAATAAACAAACAGGACAATCTCACGCGCTGAAAATGTCCGAAATTGTTGGCAGCGGTGTTCAATTTGAACCTAAAGCAGGAAATGATGCTTACAGAGCAAGAGAATATATGCTGCATGGAGATAGAACAGGTATAGTTTATTTACAGTTATTTATTATGTTGTCATCTTGCTTTGATCCACTATTAGTAACGTTACAACCCTGAGTTTTATGAAGTTTATTGTACATCACACAAAAGATTCAACTCTTATATCAAAGTATAAGAGCTGAATAAAGCAGTGCAAGAAGGGCGCATTAAAGTCTTATTCATAAACTCTCTTGCATAATCATTAACACACACAGTGACATACACAGGAACACTTGTTATAACTAACCATAAATAAATATACACAGACCTTATGCCTTTTCAGAGGGTGCTTAATTAACAGTTAACAGTTTTTATTGTATTCTTGCTGTTCTAAATAAAATAAGGTGATCAGACTCTGGAGTATTGCTCCCACAGTATAAGGCTTGCGCACTCCCCTTAAAATCACAAAATATGTGTCAGAATCATGACACCATTTTTCTTTTTTTCACGATACTCAATTAATGGTAGTAAACTAAGGTCGGTGTCTTTAGAAGAAGTATCTATGCTTAAATCTCATGTACGTCAATTTGACAATTTGATTTTTGAGTTGTCGGAAACATCAGTTAAAGGGATAGTTCACCCGAAAATTAAAATGATCCCATGATTTACTCACCCTTAAGATATCCTAGACTAGAGATATGACTATCTTCTTTCAGACGAACACAATCTGAGATATATTTAGAAATATTATTGGTCCTCCAAGGTTCATATTTTTATATATTTTTTTAATTTTATATAAAAATATATTTAACAAAACATGTTCAACTGGCCTCTGAGGTTTGGGAGGAAATTCTTGAGAGCAAGAAAGACGGCCAGCATTTACAGGCAGTTGATGTGCCAGGAAAGGTGGTGTCCTCTCCACAGACCCTGAGCTGAGCAACCCTCTAGGATCGCTCCCCAACAGCCTCTGGAACTGTTTTACAGTGAGTGACTGGCCTAGCTTTATTCGGCTTAAGGTAGTAAGGACTGATTCTATGCGAGCAGGAGCGAGACGCGAGTCCCAAACCACGCCTAGAAAAGTGGTGCTCTGAGCTGAAGACAACACACTCTTCTTGGTGTTCAGCCTTAACCCCAACACCTTCATGTGTGCGAGAATCCCTCAAATCCTTACTCATCCTTACATACTTGGGAAGAGAGTTGTTTGAATCATTTGAGTCTCGGGGTGCGACCGAACATTAGAAGGGATGATACCCCATAGTCGTGTACACCATACAATTGTAACAACTGAGACAAATCAGACACAATTATTTGTCGTATTTAACCAATAATCTTTAAAACTGACTCTGAGGTCTGTGGATCCCTCCCCCATGGACACCATCTGATAAAGTTTACGATCAGAAACAATTTGCAGAGACTTGTGACTCTGACTTAATTCTTGTTGAGAAAGACAAATAAACCTTTTTAATCATATATATTTTAAATATATAACCACTTGAGAAATGTATAAACGTGTATCCAATTTTCCCCTCTCATGATTTTCCTTTTATGGTGTTTGGCCTGTGTCAGGGGTCTTCAACGTTTTTCGGGGGGAGGACCCCTTAGATGAGAGAGACATGGAGCAGAGACCCCTGACACTAAATGTGTCAAACAGAGCCCTTGATATTAATAGAAATCAATCATATTACGATAGTAATATTATGTTGAGACAAATGATGTTTTATTAACAAAGTTCGGGAGGAACACGTTGAAATGATCTAACTAATCATCACATCACTCCAACCAGCAGTCATTAATCAGCATGAGCAGAAACCCATATATACTCACCTAAAGGATTATTAGGAACACCTGTTCAAATTCTTATTAATGCAATTATCTAATCAACCAATCACATGGCAGTTGCTTCAATGCATTTAGGGGTGTGGTCCTTGTCAAGACAATCTCCTAAACTCCAAACTGAATGTCAGAATGGGAAAGAAAGGTGATTTAAGCAATTTTGAGCGTGGCATGGTTGTTGGTGCCAGACGGGCCGGTCTGAGTATTTCACAATCTGCTCAGTTACTGGGATTTTCATGCACAACCATTTCTAGGGTTTACAAAGAATGGTGTGAAAAGGGAAAAACATCCAGTATGTGGCAGTCCGGTGCGCGAAAATGCCTTGTTGATGCCAGAGGTCAGGAGAATGGGCCGACTGATTCAAGCTGATAGAAGAGCAACTTTGACTGAAATAACCACTCGTTACAACCGAGGTATGCAGCAAAGCATTTGTGAAGCCACAACATGCACAACCTTGAGGTGGATGGGCTACAACAGCAGAAGACCCCACCGGGTACCACTCATCTCCACTACAAATAGGAAAAAGAGGCTACAATTTGCACAAGCTCACCAAAATTGGACAGTTGAAGACTGGAAAAATGCTGCCTGGTCTGATGAGTCTCGATTTCTGTTGAGACATTCAGATGGTAGAGTCAGAACCATCTGGCGTAAACAGAATGAGAACATGGATCCATCATGCCTTGTTACCACTGTGCAGGCTGGTGGTGGTGGTGTAATGGTGTGGGGGGGGTTTTCTTGGCACACTTTAGGCCCCTTAGTGCCAATTGGGCATCATTTAAATGCCACGGCCTACCTGAGCATTGTTTCTGACCATGTCCATCCCTTCATGACCTCCATGTACCCATCCTCTGATGGCTACTTCCACCAGGATAATGCAAAATGTCACAAAGCTCGAATCATTTCAAATTGGTTTGAGTTCACTGTACTAAAATGGCCCCCACAGTCACCAGATCTCAACCCAATAGAGCATCTTTGGGATGTGGTGGAACGGGAGCTTCGTGCCCTGGATGTGCATCCCACAAATCTCCATCAACTGCAAGATGCTATCCTATCAATATGGGCCAACATTTATAAAGAATGCTTTCAGCACCTTGTTGAATCAATGCCACGTAGAATTAAGGCAGTTCTGAAGGCGAAAGGGGTCAAACACAGTATTAGTATGGTGTTCCTAATAATCCTTTAGGTGAGTGTATATGTCGACTCACCTATGCTTTTGGACAGTGTAAGATTTGATTTTCCTGCTAAGATAAAGCTCAGATCAGGCATCCTGCAATAAAGCAATAAAACTCATCTGGAGAGAAGACTTCAAAGGAATAGGACAACGCCCTGTCCAAATTGTCCTCATTCAGCTATGTGACCAGCCCCCCCTCTCTCCCCTCTCCCTTCTCCCCCCTGATTCAAATCACTGAAAGTCTCTGAGAATGCATATATACTATGTATTATGTATCTTGTGAATCTATTATTTTCCAATTTCATGTTTGGTATCATTTTAAATGTCTCAGTGCGATTGGTAAAATGGTCTCAGCTTCACAGCAGTCACTAGTATTATGAGAAAGTTTGAAAACTTAGGAGAATTCTGTTCTCTTCAAGCAAACCACCTCCTCTCCCCCAAAGCCAGGTGTGGGGGCAATAAATATTTACAACTCTTTTGTTCTGGTATGGGTATTTAGGGGCAAAGACACAGCAGCGAGACGGGACATTCTGTAAGCAGAACCCCCACATAGAGATGGTGAATGTCTTTAAGACTTTCATCCACCATCTCTGTGTGTATGCATAACTTTTAAATACTCTTAGAGAAATCTTTTGAGTAATTAATGTTATGTATTTGTTGTATTTGAATTGGTTTATAATTGTGTAATTGTGTAATTGGCATTGAAACATTTTTACCTGATAAATAAATTGTTACATCTTGATTTATTTTGAATTCGTCTGAAATCATTTGTTACCGGTAGATTTATGTGGTTTTCGAGGTTTCCGCATTTCTGGGTGTTAGGATAGATCATACTGAAATCGTAGTGTACGGAGCATGAGCACGACATTAAGGTTTCAGATTTCTGACTATTATAACTTAACATGTTATAGTATTGTGACTAAATCGAATGGCACTTTTATGAGAATAAGCATGCGGCGATTCCATAACTTGTGTTTTTTAGTAAACGCTATATCCTCTGTTTTGATTCTAAACTAAACGGAATGTGACGTAAGGCGTGGTTCAGCTGGCCACAAGTCTTTTTGCGACCCGACGCCCGAATGAAAGGACAATTGAAATTAAGAGAAATTAAAGAATCAAAGATCTAAATTAATTCGTACTTAACCGCGCGATCAGCTATTAATGTAACATCAGAAACATTATCATTAGAGGTCGTTTACAATTGGAGTCAGATTGAGCGAGCAGCTAAAGTGAAACTTAAATTAAAATCATAAAAACTAATGTGAACTTAACGCGGGCGCTGAAAAGACATACACGCTTTATACCTTCGCCAGATCGTCAGATTCCGCCATTGGGCTGACGGGTGGTCTTACAACAGTTTCAGCATCCCTCCACCACACTTGCCTGGTTACTTCCTAAACCAGAATACGGGGGAGTACTCTGGGCTCGGGCCAAATACCGAGCTCAGAGCCCTCTTCTCGGACAGCATGCCAAATATGCATACTAATTACTCTATCTGATTATTTGTAAGTGTGAACTCGTGAATATTGATCAGAACTATGTTGTTGTACATTGTCTGTAGGCTATATTTTCATTGTTAAAGAGATTTATGCATCATAACAAACATGTTGCAATTAAAATCACAATTTTTTAAGTTCACAGTTGTCTTAATCACAATTATTTTAATAGATTTGCAATTTCATACACTTAAATGTTATTGTCAGGTGGTCAACTAAACATTTCTCTGAACTTCAACTTAAAGCCTGGAAAACAGAAAGCCGTTGGCTGAAGTTGGTTGTCGGTGGCTTTTTTGTGGGCGATTCGACATGTAGAATCGGCGTCGGGTCATCAGTGAGAGAGAACTCTGATTGGCTGTTTAGATAGTAAACGAGTCAATTAACAAGAATATAAAGCAAAAGTTATGAAACCAAGCAAAGAAGTCATGATGACACAGACAGAAGGTTGTTCTAATTTTACGTCATCCTACCTGAGCTCTCGAATGCACTAATATTTTTATAAAAACACGAGCGGAGTGAAATAAATAACGTGACCAGCATGATTGATATTGAAACATAGGCAAGCAAGCGCTGCTTTGTTTATGGTTTGTATACTTACAGTCTGAGTTTCGCTTTCCCTTTCTGAATGAAGAATATAGACAGATATATCTGCTTAAATAGACAGTTATCTCCTGTATATGCAGGCGCAGAATGCGCGCGCTAGTTGACAGTTGGCTGAAGTTCTTTCGGCATGTTCAAGCACATATTTTTCCCCGGACGCAGCTTGGTATCGATGGACTCCAACTTTCATTTCCCATTTGGTAATTTAATTTAGGTTCTTCTCTCAAACATCCGATCCAATGTCTCATGCTAACATCCTGCGTAATATTGTAAATTTTCCTTCCAGAAACTTGAGTACAATTGGCCCACGGACCCAGAGGAGGAGAGGCTAGCACCAGAGGTTCGTAAGAGGTTGGGGAGTAATGAAATACAATGAAGAACAACTTAGTTACGTATTTAAAATACAAAATTTTGGTGATAGTCAAATTACAGTTACATCTGAAAAGTATTTTAGATTACCAAAATGATTACTTTAAATTTTAATGTTATTTAAACATTAATGTAAACTGTGACAGACAATTAATGTAAACAGCAATTGATGATTCTCTGAATTACCCTTGCAGAATATGCAACATTTTAATAATTTTAACAAAATAAGAGGGATCATAAAAATTGCTTATTTTTATCTAGTACTGTCCTGAATAAGCTATTTCACATAACAAAGGTTTACATATACTTGACTATAAACCAGTCATATAAATGACTGGATTTATAAAAGTTGCCCCATTCAAAAATGTGAAACTTTAAAATTACAAAGTTCCTTGTAATTGTTAAAAATTGTAATTGTAATTGGGTTTTTTTCTCAGAATACAGAGATATAAACTCATAATTGCAAGTTATAAAGTCAGAATTGAATGATAAAACTTGTAATACTGACTTTTTTTCTTGCAATTGCAAATTTAAATCTCAACTTCTTTGCTTGCAATTCTGACTTCCCAATATTGTGCGTTTATATCTCAGAATTTTGACTTTTCTCAATATTGCAAGTTTATAATTTTGACTTCATAATTCGCAATTGCAACTTTCACGCAATTCTGAGGGAAAAAGTCAGAATTGTGAGATAAAAACTTGCAATTACTTGCAATTTTTGAGTTTGTTCCACACTTATTAGTATTCCAAAGTATTCTAAAGTATTTAGATTAAGTTACAAAACTTGGGTAATCTAATGAAATACGTTACAAATTACTTTTTAAAGCATGTATTTTGTAATCTGTAGTGAAATACATTTTACCTATACCCAAGTAACCTACCTATTTCCTTGTTTTAAGTTGAATTTCCTAAAGAAATTGGATAATCTAAAGGTAGAAATTGGCAAACGGAGGACTCTTCCTCTTTCTATGATAGGCCATATAAATGCTATCAAAATGGTCTCTCTTATATCTCTTTCAAAAACTACCTGTTTTTCTGACAAAAGCTTTCTTCAAATCATTAGATTCGGTAATCCTGCCTTTTATCTGGGGCTTTAAAGTTCACAGAATATTGAAAATACATTAACAGAAAGGTTAAGGCTACCTTGCTTTTTGTATTATTACTGGACAGCGAATGTGAGGACCCTTGTTTATTGGCAGGAGGATTGTAAAACAGAAATCTCAATTGACACTCCCCCCTGGGTTGCTATTGAAAAAAATGGCATTAAAAACAGTCCACTGCCAGCACTTCTCTTCTCAGCTTCTGTATTGCTTCCACCTGTTATTGTTTCAAACTGTTTGGAAAATATGGCTCCAAATTAAGAAGGGATGCAGATGACCTGACACTGCTATTTATGCCCCAGTATATCGCAATCACGCATTTCCCCCTTCTCTCTCAGATCCAACATTCAACATGGTAGTGGTAGTCAGGGCTGAATAGGTTACTTTTAAAATGTATTTCACTACAGATTACAAAATACATGCTTTAACAAATAATTTGTAACGTATTTCATTACATTACTCAAGTTTAGTAACTTAATCTAAATACTTTAGAATACTAATAAGTGTGGAACAAACACAAAAAAGGTCATTGCAGGTTTTTATCTCACAATTCTGACTTTCCCCCTCAGAACTGTGTGATATAAAGTTGCAATTGTGAGTTATAAAGTCAGAATTATGAGATATAAACTCGCAATATTGAGAAAAGTTAAAAATATGAGATATAAACTCACAATATTGAGAAAAGTCAGAATTATGACATTTTACTCTCATACTAAATTCACAATCGCAAGAAAAAAAGTCAGTATTGTAAGTTTATATCTCCCAATTCTGACTTTATAACTTGCAATTGTGAGTTTAAATCTCGCAATTCTGAGAAAAAGAAGTCAGAATTGTGAAATGCAAACTCACAATTGTGAGGGAAAAGAAAACTAATTGTGAGAAAAAGTTGCAGTGACTTCTTTTATAATTATAAAATGACCCACAAACAACTATCACAAAACATGAAAACAGTCGAAAACATGAAACTTAACTCTGCTTTTTCAGGCTGTCAGAGTCAGAGAATCACCAATTGCTGTTTAAATGACATTAAAATTCAAAGTAATCACTTTGGTAATCTAAAACACTTTTCAGATGTA
This sequence comes from Zacco platypus, assembly GCA_038088235.1. Taxonomy (NCBI): domain Eukaryota; kingdom Metazoa; phylum Chordata; class Actinopteri; order Cypriniformes; family Xenocyprididae; genus Zacco; species Zacco platypus. The sequence continues at coordinate 7,788,297 of CM076083.1, read as the reverse complement.
ACTGTAATCTGATTACCACCCATTTAAAATGTAACTCTAATGAAATACAGTTACTCAAATTTTGTATTTTAAATACGTAACTAAGTTACTTGTATTTCGTTACTCCCCAACCTTGGTAGTATTGTTAGGATTTATAAATTAACACACATTTTGCTTCTTTTTCTCAATTAAAGGAGAAGTTTTCTCTCCCCACAACACACTTTTTCGACACTTGCAGATTGGAAATTATGTACGTCATGCAGTGCCTAGTTTTGAGTCTCTGCCGGAGGAAAGAAGGATTTACAGACTATTGTTGGGCTCGCGATTTTTTTAATTGTGTTTTCTGAAGAAGTTACTTTTTCTACGCATTCTTTAAAAAATGCTTTGGAGGAGGAATTAGATACAGATAGGAGCTGAAGTGCCTAAGCAGGATTTGTTCTTGTTCTATTAATTCTAGGCATCACTTAATTCACTTTAAGGCGATGCATGGATTGCACAATTCAAAATCTAAATTGCACAGGAATTTCCCAACCGTTTCTCCTCTATGTGATCGGTGTAAATCTGCAGAGGGATCTCTTACCCATTTCTTTTGGACATGCCCTAAACTTTATCATTTTTGGTGTGACATATTTACGTGGTTTTCTGACATGTATGGTTTTGCGTTTAAGCCTGATCCAGAGATTGCATTATTTGGATATTCTGTTTCTTTGTCAGAGCACAATGTCTCTGTACAAAACACCATTATTTACAGAATGATTATTGCTAAGAGTATTATTTTAAGACTTTGGAAATTGGATACTTTTCCTCAAGACCTGGTTGACTTATCTTACTGAAATATTGCGTATGGAGAGAATTACGGGTAACATTGATAAATTCTACAGTATACGGCAACCATTTCTGGGTCATCTTAACAAGTTAAATGATGACTCTGATCAGTAATGTAGGGTATAGTATGCTGTCTACTCTGCCCTCTACCAAGTGCTTGTTTGTGCTTTACCACTGAAACTGCATATTGTAATGTCTAGTTTTGGTTTTGTTCATTTTCATGTCTTGTTCATTGTCATTGTTCAGGTTTCATGCTTCATGTCATTGTCGTTGTCATGTGTCATGTTTGTTTATCCATTTGTCATGTGATTTCCCCAGTTTGTCATGTGATCCTGCCATGTGCTCCTTGCGAGGTTTCATGAAACACTGAAACAGTTGAAGCAAATGTGCCGTATTGTGTTGAGGCTTCGAAACTCTACCGACACCCGTCTCCACGCTGACACCTAGTGGTCAATTGCACATGTTAACTGAAACAACTTTGACAACAAGCCTTTTAAAAAAATAAAAATGTTGTGTTTTTGTTAATGTGGAGAGTTTTTAACATCCTCACTATATAACTATAATATATAATAATAATAATAACTAGGTTATTTTGGTCATGAAAAATGAAAATTAATAAAACAAATCAATCCACAATGGTCTTTTTTTATTATTTTTTTTTACATATTTTTATTCAAAAATATTGATTGCTTTCTCCTCTCACAAAAACCCACGAGGTGAAGGTGCATTAACTCCTCTTTTAAACTTTGTGGGAGTTGAGACAGATGTGCGATTGTGTGGTTTGTTTCCGCCCGTCAATCAAACGCAGACTAGGTGAGCACGCCTCCTGTCAAAACACGCAAAAGTTTCGATAGGTCATAGTCACGTGACATGGGTGTTTTGAATCCCAGTTCGGAGCAGTGTTTCGAGACATTTACGCTTCGGGATCTTGACACTGTGTCGAAACGTTAGTTTCACATCAGCCATCCCTCATTTTATCCCTGTAGCTACTGTGGTGAGTTCATGTTTTGTTTTATGTCAAGTCATGCCAAGCCATGTGAAGACCATGTTGGATTTATGTTTAATGGACAAAGCTGCACTTGGGTTCTCACTTTAAACTCGCCTCCAGTGGATTACTTACACATAAGCCCTGGTTCTTTGTTTTTTTTTTTGTTTTTTTTTCCTTTTTATATTATAATTATTAATATCATCAACCAATAATAATAATTTATATTGTTTTTTTATTGTTAATATTATAATTCATTGATTTGTTTTCTTTTACTGTTTTGTAAAATATAAAATTCTGATAAAAATACTATTTTGTAACAACAAAAACAGATTGAGAAAGCCAGGAGCAGAAAGCAGGAGACAAAGAGATGGTAAAAATAAGCGAAGTTTATTGAATAATATTATTTGCATGTGTTTCAGAGCTCAGACTTTGTTGTTTCAATTCTCAAACTTCATCTGAATGTTTCTTTGCTCTGATTTTGTCTGAATAGTACAAATCCAACAAGTGTTATTATAGCCAAGCAACAGCAATGGAAAATTACTGCTTCACAACACCGCTCTGTGATGTTATAAACCTTGAAATGGAGACATTCCCTTATCGCTTATTCATGAAGACAAACATGCCTTTTTGCACACAATCTTAAGGTTAAATGGCAACAGCAAGTATTGCAAGAAACTGACAGAACTTAATAATAAAATGATTAAATGATGTAAATCAAATAATATGAATAAATGATTAAGTCAAATGACAACTACATTAATGAATAATGCTTGTAGTAATTAAAAAGTTAAATCATATCAAAACAAAGAAAATAAAAAGATAACAAAGAGGTTGCTATTGAGAATCTTTGGATCCGTCAAAAGCATTTATCCAAACTCTGAATAGCATCTTGTTTTTTGTGATTTTTCCATCCTGGTGGAATCTCACCATGACCTTTAAATTTTTTTTTGTATTCATTTTCCAGGTCTTTCTGGAATGTCCACACAAACCACCTCCAGTAGGGCAGTTCAGAGTGGTCAGGGGTGATGCTCCATTTTGCAAAATCTCCCCCGGCTTTTCTATATTCTTTATATGGAAACCTCTCCTCTGATACACGAAAGTGTAAACCACTTTTTACCATAGTTGTACAAAAATTACAACAGAGGTCTTCTGTTTTATGGTAATGCCATCCATTAATTCCATCCACTCTGTGGAAAGAAACACTGTGATCTCCATCATGGTTTTCTATGGTGTTGGTGCAGATGGCTGCACAGAACGGACACTGAACCCAACAGCACTGACAGAAATGATCAATCAGAATCTCATCTGGTCTGAACTTGAGGTCCAGTTTTTCATCAAATGTCTTTCTGTTAAATTTGCTGATGATAGACAATATATCAGGAAATTCTTGTCGTATCACATCTTCTAGGAGGTTGAAATCATCAACATCATCACGTTTCACTCCACTGAGGTCTTTTTCAGAGAAGATCAGCACATCTGACAGCTTCTGTGTGAAACTCTTCAACCACAAACCAACATCTCCCTTGTTCTTCTGAACATGTTCAGTAGATTCATGTGCTGCTTTCATGATTTTCTGCTGCAGGAGTTCAATGTTGTCCTTCATCTTTTTTAAAACACTGACTCTGAACTTATCAGTGATGTACCGACTGACTTCATCTCTGATGAAACTCTTGAAGTGATCTCTGGGATTTTTAATGTACTTCATGTATTTTTTAAAATCCTCCAGTTCTGCCAGGGTCTTCAGGATGTGTTTCTCCAGATTTGATCTGTTTCCATTCAGTGATTCACAGTTTGTTCTCATTTCATCTGCCAGTTCTCTGGCAGTCTTCTTGTAGACACTCTGCTCAATGGGCTCTTTCAGTTTCTGACAGATGATCTCTCCAAAAATGGCAGCAGATGTTGCTCCATGACAGTATTTCTGGAAAATACTATAGTACTCTTCTCTTTTTTTTTTAACATATATGACAGGATCATTGGCTTCCTTGAACAGTCTGTGTTGGTCAGTGATAATCTTGTTTGCTCTCTTACAGATGGAAAGAACTAAATCAATGATGAATTCATTCTTGAACACATATTTCTCAGATTCTTCCTCATGTTCTGTAGCTCTTGCCTTGATGTAACCTGTGAGTTTTTGAATGCAGCTGATGTTGTAGCCCATCTTTGAAATATTAAATGACTGAATCTCATTGTCTGTCTGGTGATCAACATCTGTAACAAATGTTTTTATTTGAACTTCATCTGCTTTAGATAGAATATCTAGACCTAACATTTTTTTCAACGTTGATAATCGACTTGATTTTTTTACATATTCTGCATAACTCGACACAAGGAAAATATCTCTACTCTCCCCCCAGTGGTCAACAGCAACACTTCCATAGGCGTCACTGAGGATTTTTCTCACATCTCTCATTATGTCAATCTTGTTGATTGGAGGAGTGTCTCTGAGGATCTTCTTCACGCTCTGTTCCCAAAACGAATCAAACTCTTTCTTCAATGTTTCTTCATCATTTGCTTTGTTTTTCAGCTCTAAGGCAAGTTCTTTGCTCTTTTCAAAGAGAGCATTTTCATGATTTGTCCTCTGATCATCAATCTTTTTCTTCAGGTCTCGCTGCTGAAGAATCTCATTTAATTTCTTCATTGTTTCTCTCACAATGTTTTCCTGAAGCTCATAGATTTTGATTTCAAATGATGTTTTCCACTGAATCAGAATATCTTTTTCTTTGTCTTTCTCAAAGAATTCAGACATTGATTTTTTCACTTCTTCACTTGTCTTTTTCAGCTGTCCTTTCAGATTAGTTTCCTCAACCTCATCAATTGCTTCATTTTGTATTTGGTTGTGTAGTTTGTTCTCGGTTTCCATCATGGCACTGCGAAGACTCCAGGTCCACTTGCTGTATTCGGTCTCCAGTTTCCTGTAGGCTGAAATCTCCAGAGAATTTCTGAAGCTGAAGACGAATCGTTCATTCAGTAAAGCCTCCCAGAGATCTTTAATACGATCTTTCAAGGCTATCAGCGTCCTCCCTTGTGATTTGGCATGATCAATAATAGTTTCCTTTAGTTCTTGAATGTTCTCACAGTAGTTTGGGTTTGGTGGTGCCATGGGTGGGCTACCCTCCCAGAGCTGAGCGAAATACTTCACATCTTTCTGAACATCAAATGAAATGACATCACTAAAACTTTCTGCATCACAGTCTTCCTCTTCAGCAGCGAGTTTTGTCATTTCATCCAGTGTCTCCTGCAGTCGTCTCTTTCCCTCCATGTTTTTCTCTCCAGCTGTGACGTCTGAGACATTCTGATGCACAAACACACAGCTGGGATTCAGTTTGACCTTCTTCATCCTCAGGAAAGCCTGAACAACAATCTGAAGAATGTCCTGCATATCAGATGGGTTTTCTCCAAATATGTTGATCAAGGTCAGATTTCCAAGACCAACAACAAATGTGGCCAGTTCATTGTCATGATGTCTTGTTGACCTTCCAGCCAGTTCTAGAGCGCGAAGACCCTCAGTATCAACGACCAGAATATAGTCAAAGTTCATCTGTGTTTTCATCTCGTCTGACACTCTGACCAGCTGCATGAAAGCTCCTCTTGTGCACCTGCCAGCACTGACGGCAAACTGGAGTCCAAACATGGCATTCAGCATGGTGGATTTCCCAGAGCTCTGAATCCCTAAAACTGACAGCACAAAGACTCTCTGATCTCCCAATTTCTGGATGAGTTTATCTAGAACAGCAGAGATCCAGTCCAGAGGAACATGAGCAGCATCTCCATCCATCAGCTCCAGTGGAAATCCAGAGATCATCATCTCTGCTGCAAGACTTGGGAGAGAAGAGAAGTGAACCTGCAGATCTTTCTTGTTCTTCTTCAGAGATTCACTTGATTCATAGATCTGAGCGATCTCCCTCATGATGTGCTCCAAACCAAAGGCTGCAGCTTGAAGTTCCTCAGATATTTTCTCAAGCTTTGCTTGTTCAGCCTTTAGTTGTTCAGATGTTTCATGTTTGTCTTTCAGTTTTACAACTGTTGACCACTTTTCATTATACTTGTTTTGTACAGCAGAAAGATCATCTGATGTATGTTCATCCAGGAGGATTCTGAGCCATTTGAGGAAAAATTGTTTGTTTGCAGCTCCAGAGTTTGTTTCTTTAATAAAGAACTCCATAAACTTACTGATGTCAGATGCATGTTGCTGTTCACGGATTTGCTTTATTTCTGTGTTTTTCCCACTTGTTTCCTTTTCAATATTTTCTCCTTGAGGTCGATGTAGTTCTTTGTTCTTCTGACTCCACTGATGCCACAGTTTCCCCTGATGAGGCAGAAATAATTCTTTGATTTCTGTCAGATTTTTATTCTCCAGTAAACTCTTCATCTGCTCTGCTGCTTCTCTTCCTCTTCTGCAGTCTTCATCAACTTCTTCATCTACTCTGATGTCTGAGTGTTTGGACACGTCTTCAAGTCTGAAAGTGGAAGATGATTCTGAGAGAAAATCATTTATAGTTTTTCTGAGTTCCTCAGATACATCTGACTGATTCCTGTCTTTAAGACCAATCTTGAATTTCCCTTTCTTTGTCTCAGTTACTGCAGATTCATCCTCTGTAAAAAGACAAATGAGTGGCTTTCTGTTCTTGTACAGGTTTTGGATCTTTACTGCATGTCTGTCATCCCTCTGAAGTCGTGGCAGAAGAACAACATTGACTGAGCTCATTTCAGTGAGGATCTGCAGCTGTTTCTCATGGTCTCCTGCATCACCGTGTAGATCACAGAACGCTACACAGTCAGTGAATTTATCCGTGTTTTTTCCAGAGGGGCAGAACCAGGCGATCTCCACCACTCCATCCATCAGTTCTCTGGTTCTGCTGCTGCCTGGGCAGTTCCTGTGGAAGAACGTGTTGTGTTTCTCATTGATCAGACTGTTCATCAGCTGAGACTTGGATGAAGACACAGAGCCAAACCTGAAGAAAAACACCATTGGAGTTTTTGCTTTGTAGAGCGGCTGGGTTTGACTGATGATTTCATTGCTACTGTTTTTTTTCTTCCAGCTCTTGCTAATTTGTCTGAATGTCCAGAGAGGAAACTCAATCTGTCGAGTGAATGGATCAGGAACAAGCAGAGGCAGAGCGTACTGACACTGGGACAGTTTAGTCACCATCAGCTGCTTCAGGAAACCATCAGCAAAATGAAACACGGCCATCTGAACATCCATCGGGTGAATTCGTTCAGATTGATGTGTTCCTTTGCTAGGCAAAAACATTTCATCAAAAATATCACCCTCATCTTCAGACAATTCATTGTCTTTTTGTTGTGTTTTATCATGTTCACTGGCCTCATTAACATGAATGTTTCTTGCTCTGTAGTTCATCATTAGTAGTTTTTGTATGAAAGTAGGAATCAGCTCCTCCTCAGCACAAGACTCATGGGACTGTAATGAATGTTTAGTTATCTGAAGAACATCTGCAGCTTTCAGTTTACTATTCTTGTGAAGATGAAGTCTTTTAAATAGATACTCCATTTTTTCAGTGTTTTCTTGCTGTAGGTGTTGATCTAAACAAACTCCTGCTCTTCCAATGTTTTTTTTTTCTCTCTGTTTAATAGACAAAATAATCAGTTTATTCAGTTTTATTCGAATGGAATCATATTTAGTATTGATGATGAGAAAGGCCAGGTGATTGCGTCAATGCTTTTTAAAGTTCTTTAAATTTAAGTTTTATAGGTGAAGTAAGATTTATGTTAAAAGACATTACATTAAACCAAGTTTATTGTTCATTGAGTTAATGACATGCATGGGTTTAGCTCCCCTGTTGAGCCTCCCAGGCACGATCAAAACATTAAGAGCTGTCCTCTCAGATCTGTCCCACATTAGTTATTGTGCCCCGCCTTCCCTCCTCCCCCTGTTACAGAAGTGCAATTCTAAATTCACTGCAATTAGACCTTCACTTTGGTCCCATAAGCAAATTATAATCAAATAAGTTTGTGATGGATCAATTAATGTTTGATCACCAGGTTTCAGCTGTAAATTTTATTTGTGATCAAACATTACTTGATCAATCACAAACTTGCTTGTTTGATTTTGTGACCCAACTGAACCCCATGTGTGTGAACAGAGTTTGCCCATCACTGTCAGTGAAACAGCAGAGTAAAATGCTCCCCTGCAGATCCGTTGGATGGGTTATTATAAGCAAGATGCTAACATTCTCTCTAGACAGAACGTTAGCTTACTCTTGACACATAGCAACAAGGCTAAAATATGTCTAATATGTTTGGCCATTTACCGTTCACTTTTAACTGTTGAGATGACATGCTTTATTTTTGTAATTCCACGAAACTACATACTTCACATTTAACCACAATATCAGGTTTGATTGTTTGTTTTACTTTAAGAAAATACACATGGATAAGACTGCACAAAACTTCTTCAGTATGCAGGATGTCTACATACACAGATAATGCACAGATAATGGGCACCAATATAAAACGTGACTAAAAGTTCTGTAAAGATTTTCTGTGAATGTTTACCTTTATGGAATTACATGATTCAAAACCATCAGTCAACTGCTCACAGTGGCGTTTTCCTGTTACACACTTCTCTGTGCTTTCAGGTGAATCTGAAAGAGAGAAAATTTGTAAAATATTACCACTGAAGACTTTAGGATTCAACTAAAAACAAAAATGTTGTCTTCATTTACCCAGCTAACAGATTTTTATTATAGAAAAGACACCTTAAATCCCTGCCATCACTAAAAAGTAACAATTTAACAAAATTCAAGGGTAAAGAGTCCAACTAAAGCAAACACTGATCACCATGATGGTGACTGAACATATTCAACTAAACCTCATCATCTAAACCTCTGTTAATCAGAGGTGGGGGACTCGAGTCACACGACTTGACTCAAATTTTAGGACTTGAGACTTGCTTGACAAATATTAATAAAAGACTTGACTTGACTTTGACTTGATATTCATGACTTGAGACTTGACTCGGACTTGAGTGAAATGACTCGAAAAAAAAATTATTAAAGTGTTTTTGAACGTCCCGCAACCTAACCACGTGACGCGGCAGGCAAGCAGAGAGCGCGAACTGACAGTCGTGATTAAACATGGAAGGCGCTACGCCAAAAATGATTAAGTTCGGGTACCAGGATTATGTACAAGACAGCGCTAAAAAGAGAAGAACGGCAGTATGCAAGACCTGCAAAACGAAGATCTCTGATACAACCACCACCACTTCGAATTTCATTCGACACTTCAAGTCCCACAAAAAATTGTAAGTAACGAAGTCCGTTCCACTGTTTTCAGCTAATGTCTTGGCTAGTCAATGGTTATAGTAGTTGTGATAGACATGCTATGAGTTGATAAAAAATAATCCAAGGCACTCGAATATTATTGAAAAAATACAAAAAGCCTTTAATTCATCATGGCCTTAATATTCTAAAAACAGGTGACAAGTAGGCCTACTGCACACCTACGTGTTGCGGCTAATGAGCCTTCGTCAGGGTGTGATGACAGGGTGTGGTCATGCTGTACAGGAACAAGCAGGAGAGAGGGAATTCAAATAATACAAAGAACATATCTCACCCAATATTATTTGTATCTTTGATGTGTGGATGTTGATTTGTATATCTGTTCATTCATGATTTTGTTGATTGTTAATTTTGATTTGCATTTGTTTTTTCCCCCCGATTTAATTCTATATTGGGTGAGATAGCCTACGTTCTCTTTGTATTATTTAATTTTTCTCTCTCCTGCCTGTCCTGTACAGTGTGACCAGGTGATTGTTATATAACTAATTAATTGCTACTTAAGAGAACTCGGATTGTGTTTGTTGCTCACACCCTGACGAAGGTTCATTAGCTGCAACACGTAAGTGTGCAGTACTTGTCGCCCGTTTTTAAAATATTGAAGCCATGATGAAATAAAGGCTTTTTAAAAAATTTCAATAATATTTGAGTGCCTTGGATTGTTGTTTTTTTATCACCTGAATCATCCCTTGCATCCAAAGGGCACTGAGAAAAAAGAATTCACACCCCACGCATCACTTTTTTCCATTCCTTGTTTTAATGTAAAGTTTACTTTGAATTGGTTTTGCTTCATTAAACAGAAAATTGGGTTAAATTCCATATTCCAGTTTTTCTTATCTTATTATTATTATTTTTTTCCGAAATGAATCGCATTTTTGAGGGCCTAAACATGCTAGAAAACTCTCAAAATTTTGCACTGGCCAATGCCAATATTCAATTAGTCATAGCGCCACCTCCTGGCAACAGGAAATGGCATGCTTTACACTGTAATTCCCTCCCAGAAACACATTTCAATATGCCATGAAGTACCAAACACGTTAAATCATGCAACACTTGGCTAAGTGCTAATGTATGCGATTAACGCCACAAAACAGGAAGTTGTTGTAACTCAGGGATACAATGTCCGATCTGCTCCAAACGTCACGTGTTTGATAATAGTCCTGGCCTGAAGACATCTACATGGCAAAATTCAGTTACAGTCAAAGTTCCACCTGTTGGCAGCAAAGTGTGGCACTTTGAAATGTCTTTACCATTGGTCTCCTGTATTTTCTCACTTACATGCACGTCGTCCACTATGCGAGGGCCCTTTCATCGCTGCTTGCAGCTTTAATTTTATTTTTAGATTTTTATTGTATTAACAACTCAGCTGTATGTGGACACATTTTGATTAGAAAGGCATATTGCATTTTTTTTTTGTTGTAAATAAAACTCCCATAGTCCATAACTACTGTAGTTTTAACTTAATTTAATATATAAATTCAGTTAAATCAAACATTTGTATGACTTGCCAGTGACTTGTTTGACCCAAGCTATGACTTGACTTGACTTGCTTGACATAAAGCTATGACTTGACTTGACTTGCTTGACATAAAGCAGTGACTTGACTTGACTTGGCTTGATTCTCACAAAAATTGACTTGGACTTGCTTGAGACTTGAAGGTTAAGACTTGAGACTTACTTGTGACTTGCACATGGGTGACTTACTCCCACCTCTGCTGTTAATTCTCAATAAGAACTTCTGTAGACATCTGACAGAAATACAGTCCATCTAGTTAGTAATAAGTGAAGCTGCTAATGCTGTTTGTGGAGTTATTTAATCAGATCTTCAGAGATTTAATGCCTTTATATCTTCAGTTCATCTAGACTGTACCTGAAGAAAGTTGTAGTTTGTGTTCTTATTTCTCATTTACAAATACGTTATTAAAATCTTGTAAACATTAGTTAATGCTCTGTGAACAAATGAACAAACAATGAACAACTGTATTTTCATTAATGTTAATGAAGATTAGTAAATACAGTAATAAATGTACTGCTCATGGTTAGTTCATGTTAGTTAATACATTCCAATAAATTTCATTAGTTAAACATTAGTTAAAATGTTACCATATTTACCTTACATTTGTGGAACACAAAAGGCTATGCACCTGATTATGCACCTTTGATGTCTGCATATGTGCACGGATTCTTGCGATAGTGTCAGCACCTTTTTAAGGTGAACTATTGTTTGTACGGTCAAGCGTGAGATCACTGAAGACGGCGAGTGCGCATGAGTGTTTACTTAATACCCGTTTCTGCTCTATTGCTAAGTTATTATTTGCTGCTAGGAAGGATTCGTTTCGATTCTTTGCTTATTTGTATGTTTGCGCTTTTGACTGTATCTGTTTGTAATTGTATTCGCTGCCATTTAGAAGAACTGTTCCTGTTGTTAGTTTTGGCATTGCTGGGCTGTGCACTTAAGTGCTGTTCTTGCGCTTTCTGCAGTAGTTTTGATTTGGCCCATTCACAGCGAAACTCTTTTGCTGAGCTAATTGTTAGGGCGGACACAGCTGTTTTCACTCATACGTCGGTAAGAACGTATGAAAGCTATTTATTTAGTGTGTCCGCGCTGTCGCGGAAGCGGAAGCGGAAGCGTTCAGCCGTCGTTTTCAGCGTCCTTGTGTGAAGACCTGCGACTCTACCTGCGCGACACTGAGCAAGGACACCGACAGGACACTTAAGTATCCCCCTTCCCCCCCTTTTTTCTTTGCTCCCATATGCTTTCAATACATTCCTGTTGTCACACGCATACGCTCCACTATCACCCGTAGAAGGCAGCGCAACACTACTAACCTGTGTCCTATTTACTCCTCTTCTAACAAACCTCTATCTGTTTCTGTAGGCCTATGGAATTGTCAGTCAGCTGTTAACAAAGCTGACTTCATTCCAGCCTTTGCCACTAACTCTACTCTCAATATCTTAGGCTTGACTGAGACATGGATTCGTCCAGAGGACTCCTCAACCCCCGCTGCTCTTTCTAACAACTTCACTTTTACTCATACCCCTCGACAGTCAGGAAGAGGAGGGGGCACAGGTTTCCTCATTTCTAACAATTGGAAATACTTAACTCACCCTGCTCTATACAGCAATTATTCGTTTGAATCACATGCCATTACAATTACATACCCTGTCAAAATTCATCTTGTACTCATCTATCGCCCCCCAGGTCAATTGGGTACCTTTGTCGAGGAATTGGACATGCTGCTGTCCTCATTCCCAGACGATGGTAGTCCACTTGTACTACTGGGCGATTTCAACATTCACCTTGATAAACCTTATGCTTCTGACTTCCTGTCTCTCCTAGCCTCATTTGATTTCAACCGACTCATCACCACGAGCACCCACAAATCTGGCAACCAGTTGGATCTGATCTACACATGTAACTGTATCACTGACAACATTCTGGTCACACCTCTGCATGACTCTGACCATTTCTTCATCACTTGCAATCTGCAACTTATTTGTGCACCACCAACCATGTCACATGTTTCCTTCAGAAGAAACCTGCGCTCTCTTTGCCCTTCTCATCTTTCCTCTGTTGTGTCATCCGCCCTTCCCTCACACACAGATCTCAGTGCTGCTTTTGACACTATCGACCACAATATTCTTTTGAATAGACTAGAAAGATACAGCAGATACACTCTTTCAGTTTAAATCTAGACTAAAACTGCATCTATTTAACCTGGCATACACATGACACACTATCAATTTTTGTCTTCATATCCGTTAAAGCAGGGGTTCCAAAACTTTTTAGCCCGCGACCCCCATGATAAATACGCTGCTGCTCCGCGACCCCGCACCTCCCCCACCTCAACAACCCCTCCCGTCGCGTGAAATGTACAGCAAATCGATTTTATGCCCAGTCTCAAAGCACACAAAGTTATATTTTATTGTTCTTCGTGAAAAATCAGTGTTACAATTCTGCATGAGCCGCTCGATATCCACCTGTTCTCTCTCGGAAAGTAACTGTGCAACTATGTTGGGTTGAACATTGTTCTGCCATCAGGAACCAGTCAAGCAGGTCTGAGCGACACACACACACACACACACACGCGCACGCTCATGCTAATCCGACGGTCAACGTGTCTGAAACACTAAGTACTCTGTAAAGCATTTCTGTGTCATGCGGAATAATTCTTCCTCATTTCTCTCAGCATCACACATATAATGCAATATCAATGTTAGTTTTACACATCAAAACGATGTCCTATATTTACAATAAACATTTCAATGTCATAATGTCACAAAATCTTGAAGCTACTTGTGTTTGTGTGCATTTATAAATGTGCTTGCATTAGATATTAAGTGTGGATATTAACCACCGTTTCATTTTAAAGCAGGTATTATTTGTTTGTAGCCTCCAAACACCTTTAGCTTTCGCAAACAACAGCGCGTGATGTACGTAACTTGATTGTGATTGACGCTGACGTAATCTCGTATAATGTCTGGGACAAAATTACAAATTTAATTACAAAATATACATTATATATTTTTTTAATCAGACTTTTATGCAAACACCATTTAATAAGTATTGAATTAAATTAATTGCAACAAAAATATATAGGGCCTATATATTTTTTCCACTTTAAAAAAAAAAAAATAGAAATCATCTCGCGACCCCTGCGCCGGGGTCCCGCGACCCCCACTTTGGGAACCAATGCGTTAAAGGATTGTTTGGCTGCATAGATCAGGTCAGCCGGAACCGAGAACACTTCCTATTACACCAGATGTACTCGTTACATCTGAAGAAGAATGGCGTCTACGCTAATTTTTGTCTCTCTGCTTATCCCGAGGTTTACCAATTAACGTGATTGGCTGGATCCGGGCCGTGTCTGGGCCACATCTTTAACTGCTGATCAATTTGCCAATTTCTTCACTGACAAGACATCTTCCATCAGTAGCCAATTCCCTGCACCACTCACACAGGAACTCAGCCCCTCCTCATCCACTAATCTTCTCTCTTCCTTCTCTCTTCTCACGGAGGCGGAAGTATCAAAACTTCTCCTCTCCACTCATCCCACCACCTGCCCTCTAGACCCCATCCCCTCACACCTTCTTCAAGCCATCTCTCCCACTCTTTTACCAGCACTTACACACATTATTAACTCGTCTCTCCACACAGGCACTTTCCCTACCACATTCAAGCAGGCTCGAGTAACTCCACTGCTAAAAAAACCCACGTTAAACACATCACTCGTAGACAATTACGGACCTGTCTCTCTCCTACCATTCATATCAAACACACTTGAACGAGTTGTGTTCAACCAGGTGTCATCCTTCCTCACAAAGAACAACCATCTGGACGTCAACCAATCTGGATTCAAGAGCAGCCATTCCACCGAGACTGCGCTACTGTCTGTCACAGAATCCCTGCGAATTGCAAAGGCTGTTTCCAAATCATCTGTTCTCATTCTACTGGATCTATCTGCTGCCTTCGACACCGTAAACCATCAAATTCTTCTGTCCACCCTCTTGTCACTTGGAATCTCAAGTACTGCGCTTCAGTTGTTTGAGTCCTATCTCACAGGTAGGTCTTTCAGAGTCGCCTGGGGAGGGGAGGTATCCAAACCTCATCAACTGATCACTGGGGTTCCTCAGGGTTCAGTTCTTGGTCCCCTCCTATTCTCCATTTATACTACATCACTGGGTCCCATCATACAGGCACATGGTTTCTCCTACCACTGCTATGCTGATGACACAAAATTCTACCTGTCCTTCCAACCAGATGATTGCACAGTAGCTGCACGGATCTCAAACTGTCTGGCGGACATCTCAACATGGATGGAAGAACACCACCTGCAGCTCAACCTGGCAAAGACTGAGCTTTTAGTCTTCCCTGCCACTCCAACTCTATAACACGACATCAACATACAGCTTGGTACAACCACCATTACCCCATCAAAGTAGGCGAGAAATCTGGGAGTTATCTTCGATGACCAACTGACCCTCAGAGACCACATCTCAAAGACGGTGCGGTCATGCAGATTTGCACTTCACAACATCTGGAAAATCCGGCCCTTCCTGACTGAGCATGCAACACATCTTCTTGTCCAGGCCCTGGTCATTTCAAGGCTTGATTACTGCAATGCTCTTCTGGCTGGTCTGCCGTCAAGTGCAATCAAACCTCTTCAAATGATCCAGAACGCTGCTGCACGTCTTGTCTTCAACGAGCCTAAGTGAGCCCACGTCACGCCCCTCTTCATCTCTCTGCACTGGCTACCCCTTGCTGCTCGCATCAAGTTCAAGGCGCTGATGCTTCCTTACAGATCCACCACAGGCTTTGCACCTTCCTACCTCCACACACTGCTACGTCCCCACCAGAAGCCTGCGATCACTAAAGGAGCGAAGGCTTGTAGTACCGTCACAGAGAGGCACAAAATCACTCTCCAGAACATTCTCGTTCACTGCTCCCTGCTGGTGGAATGATCTCCCTACTTTCATCAGGAACGCAGAATCCCTGGCAATGTTCAAGAGACAGCTGATAACCCATCTCTTCCGTGAACACTTAATCCCCTCATAAAAAAAAAAAACCCTATCCTTTCCCTTCCTACTCTAGCTTATGGTATTGAGTAATGTATGAAACTTGTATTGTGAGCACTTCCTGTGTCTATTTGCCAATTCATGAAGAATCGCTTGTTTGTATTCCTCACTTGTGCCCTCGCGCCCTGACGAAACCTACCAATTCTCAAAATTAACAGAATGCGTAGCTGATATAAAAAATTGGATGACTAGTAATTTCCTACTACTAAATTCAGAAAAAACAGAGATTCTAATTATTGGACCAAAAACTTCTGCACATGATAACCTAGAATACTGTCTAACACTTGATGGCTGCTCTGTTAAGTCGTCTTCGTCAGTTAGGAACCTGGGTGTGCTCTTTGATACCAATCTTTCATTTGAATGCCACATTTCTAGCATATGTAAAACCGCATTCTTCCATCTTAAAAATATATCTAAATTGCGACATATGCTCTCAATGACAAATGCGGAACAGCTAGTTCATGCGTTTATGACCTCGAGACTAGATTACTGTAACGCTCTACTGGGTGGTTGCCCTGCTCGCGTGATAAACAAATTACAGCTGGTCCAAAACACAGCTGCTAGAGTCCTTACTAGAACCAGGAAGTATGAACATATTAGTCCGATTTTAAAATCTTGCTAATTACTTACAAAGCACTAAATGGCTTAGCTCCCCAGTACCTGAGTGAGCTCTTAATGCATTATAGTCCTTCGCGTCTATTACGATCTCAGAATTCTGGCCAGTTGTTAATACCTAGAATATCAAAATCAACCGCAGGCGGTAGATCCTTTTCCTATTTGGCACCTAAACTCTGGAACGATCTTCCTAGCATTGTTCGGGAAGCAGACACACTCTGTCAGTTTAAATCTAGACTAAAAACGCATCTATTTAACCTGGCATACACATGATGCATTATCAATTTTTGTCTTCATATCCGTTAAAGGATTGTTAGGCTGCATAGATCAGGTCAGCCGGAACCGGGAACACTTCCTACAACACCGGATGTATTCGTTACATCAGAAGTAGAATGGCGTCCACAAAAATTTTTGTCTCTCTGCTTATCCCGAGGTTTACCAATTAACGTGATTGGCTGGATCCGGGCCGTGTCCGGGTCGGATGGGGAACCTGTGCCTGTGTGTGGCAGCAACGGGGTGGGTGTCGGCGGAGACTGTGTGAACTGGCTCATCCTTTGTGAAGACCTTACCGACTCATCAGCCAGTGGCACATATCCCAACAAACCGTCCCATACCAGCGTGATCAAAAAGATCTTAAATTAGATGGAACTGGATAAAATATTTTGACTGTTGCGATTCCAAATCGGTTTAATGACCTGTAACTCTGAGTATCGGACAAGTGTTCACTGTTGGCCAGAGGAGAACTGGCCCCCCGACTAAGCCTGGTTTCTCCCAAGGTTTTTTTCTCCATTTGTTGAAGTTTTGGTTCCTTGCCGCTGTTGCCTTTGGCTTGCTTAAGTTGCTTAAGTCAAAATTATTTGCCAATTATTAATGTAATGCTACTTTGCCACAATTTGCATTGTAAAAAGTGTTATATAAATAAAGGTGACTTGACTTGACTATTCTAGTTTTTACAATTCTCTAACAATAAAGTAGGCCATACCAACTAAAAGCTTCCTATGAAATCATGAGATAAATGAAAAAAAAATCTGATAACTGAAAAGAAACTGGACTTTCCATGACCCTTTCTTCATAGATTTTCAAGAAATAGAAAAGGGGACGTAAAGTGATGTAATCAGTGTGATTTTATTTTTCAAAATAAGAGATTTTTGTGAAACGGTAACACCAGTGACAGAACTCTAGGGGAACTCTTTACAGCAAGATTTATTCAGCATTTTTTTTCATGTCATTTACATCATATGGTTAATAGTTATGTAACCTATACATTATTGTATTTTAAATGGTAGAAAAACCTGTTTTTGACCTCAAAATAAAGCACTTTCCCTCAGTACATGACTGTGTGGTCGAGCACTTGTGGTGCTTGCAAATCTTTATAAATTAATTAAAAAACACATTTGCCACATTGATGTCTCAACAAGGTGTAATTGTTCAAATAACATATTGTTTCATTTAATATTGTTTTATTATCATTTCCATAGAATGACCCTTAAAATATTTTTCCCAATTAATTGTCTGAAGATTGTTTTATTATTATTATTATTGTACTGAATAAGCTATTGTTTCGTTTATACACTCGAACCTTTTTAAGCATAGATACAAAATGTTAGATGTGCGATTGGAGATTTAATCACATGCTATTTGTGTATCATTTCATATGCATATTTGTGTTCCATGACTTTGTAAATTGATATTGTTCAATAAAACTTACAAACCTTGCCTGTTGTCTTTATATTCCACACAATGAAAATCTATTGCGCGTTTTCCTGAGCGCTTGTGCTTCATGAAGCTTCTAAGTTTTATGAATCTTTTGTTTCGGATCTACGGATCAGTGATTCGGAGTGTTAAACCCATAGACATAATGGTTGAACCGGCCAAGTCACGTGATTTCACTGAACAAGGGTAGGCCTACTTATTTTAATCATAATTTGAAATTATATATAATTGTATAATGTATAACACTTTCATTTCGACCAGCATATGTCACCAGTGTGTGTTTCGAGCGCATCGACAGAATGAATCATTTTACGAAACAATTATTTAAATGATTCGGAGTTTCGAAAAGGTTCTTCAATTACTATTTGTTCAGTTTGTTTCACATTAGATTCAGATTCTTGATTCGCAAAATGAATCATTCACAACTGCTTCGATTGATTCAAAAGAATTGATTGATCGAACGATTCCACTCAAATGATTCTTTGTGAACACACTTTGGCTTCCACACTACAGCCCGCCGCAGATTACATTCCCGCTATGTAATTATTGTGGTTTTCATGCAGTTACTGCTCTCTCAAAAGGACCTGAAGAAAAATATCGGAGTAAAAGTAGGCCTGTTATTTTTTCTCGTAAAATGTTGTGAAGTAAAAGATTCATTTCTAAAAATCCAGGGCGGATGTTGTCTGTGGGCTATTGAATTAAAAACAGACCACAGTCCAACAAAAAATCTATGGTGTAACGGCTGTCTGTACGTGGAAAATGCTTAACCTGAAGTTTGTCGCGTTATTGTGCTGAATTTGGTCCTCACATATCACTTTCGCAATACATTAAGCGAGCGTTAAGCGTTTTAGAACATCTCTATTTCCCCTATAACGCGATTATGCACAAACTAAAGCATGTGCTCGACTCACTAACGATAAAGAATATGTTCTGCAATGTTCAAAAACATTTTTGTCTGGGTTTTGATAAAATCGTCTGCTGAATGAATGAATGTAAATGTTGAAAAAGACAAACCTGAAGACATCTGGATTCCAAACAGCAAACGGATTTTCTGCTGGAAAATGTATGTGTCTGGTTTTCTTGAATTCTTTTGCTATATTCTTTTGTCACGCTATATTGCGGTTTAAATACCTGAACTAATATGATGTAAGATGCGTGTCAGCCAATCAGAATGGATCAGTGGGTTACAGTTTTCCTGTACATCACATGACATTAAAGAAGCAGACCATAATGGAGTGGGGTGGGACAGGTGTTTCCAACAAATCTAGTATCTAGTCATTTACTAACACCTTACATTAACAGTACATAAATAATCATGTACTGAATACCTGAATCACTAGTTACTTTATCATGAACTCCTGAATAGTGAAGATATGAACTAATCATAAATTACTGAAGAGCTATCCTTAACTACGCAGGAGTGATAAGGATTCATGCATGAATAACAGCAGTTAGTTGAATAACTACATGTTAGTAGCCTACATTCTCATGGTGGAATACGGTACATGATATAAGAAGTTTTATTTCATGATAACAATATATATTTTAAATAGTAATTTTATTTATATATAAAAAGAACAAAGAATACAAACAATAGGATTAAATAAACTATGTTTTTCAGGTACAATAGGTTTTTTTTAACATGTACTACCGATGTGCATCTCCTTAAATGAGGCCGATGCGATATGCATCTCGATGCATGGATAGTGATACGCTGTTTGCAACTGACCCTTCGCAAAGACCCGCCCCCTTTAGTTACTGTTGCTATGTCTGTCAAGCCATGCGCTCTCACGCCACACATCATGTTCTCACACAGTGAAAAATACATTGCGGAGCAAAGAGGACACTGACAACACATCGACAGACAAGACAGAGCAGGTTACTTTTGATATGAAACAGTTTCGTATTTAATATATCATAATTTTAAAGAGGTTTAATCAATAAATAGCGTATAGTGTGTCTTTAATGTGTCGTGACAGATCGCTGTAGCTCGTGAACTGATCATCTCTTCATACTAGTTCATTTATAGCATTAAATAAACATGAATGAACATCAGAAGGAATGTTGTTTCAAGTACAGAAAGACATGAGTACACACTATTTTTTAGAATCCGGATGACGGATTCGGGCTTATGATTGGTTAGATCGCCTGTCAATCAAACTGCTGCAGAGGGTCAATTGATGTAATTTTTAACATAAATTTTAACTGTCAATGCAAATACATGATGGGAAATTTATAGAGAGTCCTGTAATATTGTTGCAACTACACTGTAGAAGCATTATTTTACAGCCACCGCATTTCAAAATCCTCAGTGTTAAATTAACACTCCTGGTGTTTAAATGAGTCCACACTCAGAATATGAAAAGGTAACACTGAATCAGTGTTGAAATAAAATTTAAATAAACCCTTTCATTTTTGGCAAACAAAATGCAGGTTTATTGCCAAAATTAAAAAATGGAGGAAAAATTGTGTGATTATTCCTTTAAAAATTAAGTATTAATAATTATTGTAGTAGTGGTGGTATTACATTAAGACATACATTATACCGTACAATAGTAATATTGTACATAGTAGGCCTACTAATAGGGCTATATTTCTGTTACAAGTTAAACCGAACTTTTATTTTGACAGGTTGCCATGAAGATCTTGAAGTTTCTGTGTGCACATGATGTGACAGTAGTTTTTCTTAAATGAAACAGTAAAATGCTTATGAAGAGACTCTCTGAACGGCTCTGGAGATGAAGTTTATGAGTTATATAGTCAGACAGATGGCAGACGCTGCAAAAAATTATTTTCACGTAATTCGCGGGTTTGCGCCAGAGACACGCAGAACATGCAGGATTCATATTCAAATAGTTTTCTTGCGGTTTAATATTCACACTGGTCTATATCGCGATTTGATTTAAGTGTATCCACCTACTTTTGATTTATTCATCCAAAATTTGACAAATTCCCTGACGTTCCGCATTATACAGTAAATTTTTTTTTATGAATGGATTCCGCCCATGTTTTCTGCATCGTGGAAATCATAGGCCGATAATTTGCTTTTATTTCTTTGGTTCAGCAAGTCATAAATTAACTTAAGTGCCTTCTGACTTCTAACGCATGGCAGTTTGTAGTGCCATGTTAATCTATATTCTGTGTGACTCTCAGGACGCCTCGGTCTCCGTAGTGTTGTGATACGTCATATTCACGTTGCAGCAGTGATGAGAGAACGTGCTTGAAATATACTATCAAATACACATGTACTAACACACCTGGTATTCAGGCCAGTTGAGTGATGTTGTGTGGCTTTTCCAAAAACTGTTGTAAGTCACAGTATAGTTTGATGGAAAAGAATATCACAAAAGAGATTAAGTCTCTTTAAGATAAATTATTAGTGGAGTTAGTATTTTATGTTTGATGAGGATCGCTGAAAATAATGACAAACTAATCCTGTGCTTTTCAGTAATGTCTATGACGAAACTACTGATGTTAATAGTTTAAAATAAATTGACAATAATAAATTGCTTATATTTATTTCAGTCAAAATATTTCTTATTCTTTCTTATAGAGATTGTAACAAAGTTCTTAAGAACGGGAAGAAGGAGGCGGGAACCGGCGAACAATTGCAAGTTTTAGTAAATAAATAAACCAACAATAAACCAAAAAGTATAAGGGCGGCAGTTCCTCACGGCGACTGCCGCCCACACAAACAAAATAAACCACAACATAAAATCCAGGCCTGGTCCTCTCTCGTCCTTCACTGTCGTCGCTCCTCCTTTATGCTTCCGGAGCTCCTCCGTGAGGACTCGAGACCGGTGCGCCGAGCACCTGAAGCTCGTTAACACTCGCGTCACCAGCCTCGCGCCGTTCCCTCACGGCTCTTGCCCGCCCTGCTCGTCACATAGATATTGTATCTTATAGAGATGTTTGATTTAGTTTACCCCGAAATGTTAATTAATGCATTAACTGTCAAACAGTTCATATCTTCGCTAATCATGAGTTCATGCTGAAGTAAATTTTAGTACATGATTATTTATGTGCAGTTGTAAAGAGTTACCTTTGGTCTACCTTGGGGAATACCCATAAGGCACGTGTGTATATAGTATTTATTTATCTCTGGACTCTGGATCTAGGCCTATCTATTTTCACTTTCCAGTAAATCACATGATTTGGGGGAAACTGTACAGTGATACAAGCTAAGTGTAATTTACAGAATGAGCTAAGACTGAAGATCAGGGAGGGCAAGGCCAGCTACAAGAGGAAGATGGATGAGCAGCTGCAGCAGCAGAACATCAGGAGGAGCCTAAAAACCATCTCAGGCTTCAAAGCACCCCACTCCCAGGCTGAGGGCGACCTGAAATGGGTTAACGACTTGAACCATTACATCAACCAGTTTGACCAGTCATCCCCTGCTCCCCCCACGCAGCTGCTCCACACCCCGTCACCTCGACAATGCCACACTCCCCCAGCCCTTCACACCTCTGGCCCTACACATCTCACCACCTCCTCACTGTCCCTGGACTCATCCACCCCCTCAGCCCACCCCTGACCTTCACATCGGCCCAGGTGAGGAAAGAGCTGAGAAGGATCAAAGCATGAAAGGAAGCTGGACCAGACGGCATCAGCTCCAGGCTGCTGAAATCCTGTGCAGATGAGTTGTGTGAGATCACTGGGCATGTCTTCAACCTGAGCCTCAAGTTGAGGGTGGTACCACAGTTATGGAAGACCTCCTGTGTAGTACCAGTGCCCAAGACACCACACGCTAGGGATCTCAGCATCTTCAGGCCAGTGGCTCTCACGTCATATATGATGAAGACACTGGAGAGACTGGTCCTGGGCCACCTCCACTCTGAGGTGAGCTCAGCGATGGACCCGCTGTGATCTACCTACAACACCGTGCTCTAACCCACCTGGAGAAGCCCGGCAGCACTGTGAGGATTCGGTTCTTTGACGGTTCTTCCAGCACATTCAACACCATTCAGCCAGTGCTTTTGAGAGGCAAGCTCAAGCGGGCTGGAGTGGACTTACATCTGGCTGAGTGGATCCTGGACTATCTGACAAACAGGTCCCAGTTTGTGAGTGCCCGGGAGTGTGTGTCTGACCCCCTGACCTGGTCTGGATCAAATTGACCCTAATTGGATTCAATACAATTCCCCAAAAAATCACACTATGAAAAAAAGCATACAAGCAGGCACAAATAATTAACTTTTAATATCAATTTCAAATAACCTTTCACACATTACAAAGAATAAATGTCTGAATTTATGATTTATAAAACTGTTTTTAACCACTATTTTTAAGAATGCCCCTCCCCCCTGGGGGACATTTGCCATTATACATTTATAACAATAATATATTAGTCTATAAACCTAAAGTAATCTTGACAAACTATATATCATTTGAAAGCTTTCAGACTCTAGTTTTCATATTTCGTGAATGATTCTCAAAAGAAATGACAGAGCAACAGAGAAATAGCGATAGACTCTCCATTTGTGATGGGGTGCCAAACTATAAGACACGTCCTGGTTATTTCTATATGTTTTTTTTTTTTTTTTTTTTTTTTTTTTTATGTGGGTTTTAGAGATTGAACTCAAAACAAATATTAACATTACTGCACAAACATCTTCTGAATAGGATGTCTATTTCTTAAATATTATGGAAATATATGGCTCAGATCACTCAATCCATATCGAAGAGTCCTTATATGGTCACCGGTGGAGCCTGGATGTCGTAAGTTTGGTACTTCACTGTAAAAACATGTGTCTTTAACTTAACTTTTTGAGATATCTTTTTACATTGACTCAATTAAATTGTATTTTTAATTAACTTTGATTTTAAGTACTTTCAACTTGACAATGTAGATATCTGAACCTAAGTTTAGTTGTAATAACTTTATGAAAGTAAAGTGAACTTACTTTGTTCTCGATACTTGTTCATTTAACATAATTTGACTTAGCTATTTCTTAGTTAAACCAAATAAAAATCATGTTTTTATGTAAATTGTAAATAATTCTTTTATTTCAAATGTTTCAGCCATGTTTCGTTGAGATCTTTTTCATTCACATTAATTTCTATTGCAAACATTTCATTGATATTATAATTGAACTGATGTCAGTCACTGAAACATCAACGGCAAACAATACAATTAAATCTCTCAAGATCTGAGCACAATTAAACAACTCCAAAAACAGCTTTACCAGCTTCACTTATTTATAATTGAAAATAACAATTTCTTTTTTAAGTCACCGTTTTGTTGAATAGCAGTTTCCTTTAGTTGTGCTCTTGATCCTTTTCAATTAACTTTTTTTTTTTGCCTGTTTTAATGTTGTGCTTAAAGAATATGTTTTTTGTGTGAAAGAAAGTCACAAATCAGATGCTTGTTAAAGATAGCAACATTATAAAGTGATTTGCTTCTTTCATATCATATCTAAAAATCTCTTCACTGATAGTGGTTTAGTGTTATTAGTGCCGTTGAACTGTCGACTGATCTTCTGACACAGCAGTATTTGCTCCAGCAGTGTCATTGCAACCTGATCATTTAAAGAGTAAAACAAAACAAAACATGCAGGACAGAAGGTTTTGATATAGTAACTTTCAGACACACACTGACATCAAGAATCAGCGTATGAATCTCAACAATGATGACAATCAACAAAAAGCTTCACGCCACAGTGCATTCTGGGCGCACCAATCTAAACTCATCCATGGCTCCCAGCATGCCATGCGGCATGAACTTTAGTACTTTATTTTGTCAACATTGTTGAGGTTTGTATGAGTGTTGATGTTCAAGCTTATCTAAATGCCCAGTTTAAAATTGTTGCACAAAAGATGTTTTGTATATTTTCAATTTGTGTCTGTGTTAATTTTCCCTTTCTCTCACGGCTAACTTTGATCAGTAAAAAGGAGGCATTCTCATAGTTCAGTAGGGCCTCAACCTTACTGCTGTATTTGTTTCAAAACAGTCATTTAAATCACTGTATAACAAGCATTTGAATGTCATAAAAGCAGACAACTTCTGATCTTTATCAAAGCACAAGTGCTCTTAATTAGTCACAGCTGCAAATGGTATAAAAAAGTCAGTTAAAAAAGCCAAGGGTCAAGTGCTCAACGAAAGCATTTTGTTTTTATTAAAACATAATCAACATTAATTAGAGCTAAGCCTCTTAATTCTCAGAAGTTAAGTTGAGTGAACAAAAGCATATTTTACAGGGAATGTAATACTGAAAAGTTCACTTTACTTTCATAAAGTTAATCCAACAGAACTGTAGAAGTTTGTAGCGTCTGGACTGGATCACTAATGATCAATTCATTTTTAGGTTGTAGGAAAAGCTTTTAACCTTCTGACTTAACATAGGTAAATCTTAGCTGGCTCCGGCCTGTCCTGACCCCCCAGGGGCATACGACGGTTTTACCGGCTACATGCCGATGTAAAACAGGATCATTCTGGAAGTCTCCCTGACTCCAAAAAGATCGGAATCAACTCAGGTCAAATTCTTTCCCCCCACACAAGACCAGTGCTTGTGGGACAAGGAGTCCACGCACACACATAGAGACATTCATCAAAATATGAATATTCCCAAGTGTTTTTCTTTTTGTATGCATGTCTATATTACCCCCACTTAGTTACATCTGTTAGTTGTGTTAGTTTCACTATAAAATGCTCATATTCAAATGTAAGAATGTATATGTCCTTTAGAGCAGCGGTCCCCAACCTTTTTTGCGCCACGGACTGGTTTAATATCAGACAATATTTTCACGGACCGGCCTTTAAGGTGTGGCGGATAAAAACAACAAAATAAAATGGGGTATTTTTTAAATATTATAATAAACGTGAATCCAATGTGTAGGCTTACTCGCAACTTTATTTGCAGTGTCCTCGTAACATCGCGCCAACAACATAACATGAGTAACATCCTCTCTGCCCCCTAACGCTCTCTGGCGGGCTTGGTGCGTGTAAATCACCTGTTGCTATAAATCCATATTTCAAGTAGGACTCCTGGTATTGTCTGTTAAATGCAGCTTTCTTTTTCTTGGAAATTGTAGGCTCTTCTTCTGTCTCCTCACTGGGCCGCTTTCCAGAGACGTTTGTTTTTTTACTCATTTTGCTAGCTTGTGTGTTTATTTTTAGCGGTAACGTATCACGTGACCTAAACAAGCGTTGCTATGCGCCAAGAGTGAGTCATAGACGGATGTAACGGAGAGAATTTGAAGTTGAGATGCTGACTCGCGATCTTCGCAGTAGTGAACGCGCCAGAGAGAAATGCACATTTCATACACACATGCACATTTCATACTAATTACATAAGTCAGTTTTTTTTTTTTTTAAATAAGTTATTTATTCTTTCTGTGCGGCCCGGTACCAAATGACCCACGGACCTGTACCCGTCCGCGGCCCGGGGGTTGGGGACCTCTGCTTTAGAGAGTCCTAAACTCATGATTCTTGGATTCAAAACATTCCTCTGTAAATTTCATAACAAAAACAAAAAACAAAATCCCCTGTTATCATTGGGAAAACACTGTTCAAAATGCAAAGCTCATCTGGCATGTAGGCACTTCCATACACACCTGAAAACACTTGCACAGAAAACAGAACACCAATCTGTCTGAGCCTCACAACTACAAATAGGCCTCAGGTAAGACATTTTGAGAACTTTACAAGCATGGAGGCAATGAGAGTCAGAGTAAGAGGTGGACAAAGAGAGCGAGAAGTCAGATGTGGAAGAGGATGAGGACAAAGACGAGGACCAGTGCAGAGATGTGTATCAGATCATCAGAGCTGCTCTGGTCCACGAGTGGTTCAACAACCATAACCATTTCACACTTTTATACCTGCCCCCTTACAGCCCCTTTCTAAATGCAATCCAGGAATTCTTTTCTGCATGGCGGTGGAAAGTATATGATCACAAACACACGCCCGCATGACTCTTCTGCAAGCAATGGAAGAGACATGCGGAGACACTGAGGTGGGATCAATCCAAGGGTGGATTTGGCACACGAGGTGATATTTTCCCCAATGCCCCAGTAAATCTTTTGTTTTTTTTTTACTTTTGTTTTGTTGCTAAATTTGATGATTTCTGATACTGGTTTTATTTATGTAAGAATGTTTGTTTTTTGTAAAAACTCTTGTTTCATTACTGCAGAAGTTCTAATTTTGAGTTTTACAGAAGAATGAGTCTGAGAAAATGACAATAAAAATAGAAACACAAAGACTGCAGTGTTTTATATAAAGCCCATCAGTGTGCTGCTGCTGATATGAAAGAGTAATTCAAATGGTGTTTGTGTGTATGGTTTTGTTGCAAGAATTTCACTTTTAGAAAGGAGTGTTAAGTTTTGATTGCAGTGTTTCATTTTGGCATAGATGTGAGTTGTTAATCTCCAAGTGCTCTGTGTGATTGGCTTGTGTGTAGAGTTTTGACAATGATCCAAATTCTGCAAAAAGTGTCTAAGCAACAGGCAAAAACTGTAATTGCCGCAAATGGTCCCCCATATGACCCTTTTAAGGCATGGAAAAACATTCTGGGTCATAACTGAATGTTTGAAAAGCCTTTATTTGAGAAAATGTAAATGGAACTAATGACAAACGTAATTTTTTCAACTGCCCACCAAATTTAAACCATCCAATCACAGGAAAATAAGTACTGACAAGAACGTGTCCCTCAAAAAAAATAAAATAAAATAAATTCACAACAGATCATGTCATTGAAATATTCCATTTAGAAACATTTAGTCTTAAACATCAGAGTTAAGCAGGCAATTATACATGATGAAGTACATCTATCAGCCATATAAGATGTAAACATCTCATGTTTACAATGATACAATGGAGAAACTACATCAAACTTTTTTTTATCTTTATTTATATATTATATATGTGTTCTGAGAATAAGTGGCTTACATTTTTATTTATAAGTTTTCATTGTCTCCATTATACACAACAAAAACTTTGTGTTTGTCAAAAAACAGTAGGTACCTCAGCCAGGGATTTTTACGTGGGTGGTGGGAGTAAAACACTGACATTCTAGATTCGGACAGCAATAAACACTGACTAGTAAATGTTGAAAATGTTGACCTTACATCCCTATGACAAACAATTACCATCCGAATAGAACTTAACACTGCTTCAGTGTTATTTTCATCACTCTGCTGGTGGAACTCATATAAACACAGAGCAGTGTAAGTTAACACTCGGGATTTTGTTATGCATGTTTTATAAGTACTTATCCAAACTCTCAATAGCATCCTGTTTTGAAAGCTTTCCCCATGCAGCTGGAATTTTACCATGTCCCTCAAATGCTTTTTTATAGTACTTTTCCAGGTCTTTCTGGAATCTGCACACAAACCACTTCCAGTAGGGCAGTTCAGAGCAGTCTGGGGTGATGCTCCATTTTGCATAAACTCCTCCTGCTTTTCTGTAGGTTTTGTATGGAAAAGATTTATCCAATACAAGAAATTTTTGATCACTTGTCACTAAATTTGTACAAATATTAGCACAGAGATTCAGAGTGTTTAATTGATGCCATCCATTAATTCCATCCACTCTGTGGAAAGGAACACTGTGATCTCCATCATGGTTTTCTATGGTGTTGGTGCAGATGGCTCCACAGAACGGACACTGAACCCAACAGTACCGACAGAAGTGATCGATCAGAAGCTCATCTGGTCTGAATTTATACTCCAGATTTAACTGAAATGTATTGGCATTGAATCTACTGCTAATGTCAGAGTTTATAGCTGGAAGTTCTTGTCTTATGACATCTTCTAGGAGGTTGAAATCATCAACATCATCATGTTTCACTCCACTGAGGTCTTTTTCAGAGAAGATCAGCACATCTGAGAGCTTCTGTGTGAAACTCTTCAACCACAAACCAACATCTCCTCTGTTCACTTGAACATGTTCAGTAGATTCATGTGCTGCTTTCATGATCTTCTGCTGCAGGAGTTCAATGTTCATCTTCATCTTGGGTAAAACACTGACACTGAACTTATCAGTGATGTACCAACTGACTTCATCTCTGATGAAACCCTTGAAGTGATCTCTGGGAGTTTTAATGTAGTTTCTATATTTGTCAAAATCCTCCTCTTCTGCCAGTGTCTTCAAGATATATTTCTCCATATTAGATCTGTTTCCATTTAATGATGGACAGTTTGCTCTTATTTCACCTGACAGATCTCTGGCAGTCTTCTTGTAGACACTCTGCTCAATGGGCTCTTTCAGTTTCTGACAGATGATCTCTCCAAAAATGGCAG
Organism: Zacco platypus; assembly: GCA_038088235.1. Taxonomy (NCBI): domain Eukaryota; kingdom Metazoa; phylum Chordata; class Actinopteri; order Cypriniformes; family Xenocyprididae; genus Zacco; species Zacco platypus. The sequence goes on along the minus strand of CM076083.1, from coordinate 7,759,074 downwards.
CAGATGTTGCTCCATGACAGTATTTCTGGAAAATGCTATAGTACTCTTCTCTCTTCTTCTCCACATATATTACAGGATCATTGTCTTCCTTAAATATTCGGTGTTGGTCAGTGATCTTCTTGTTTGCTCTATTAAAAATGGAATAAACCAAATCCATGAAGAATTCATTCTTGAACACATATTTCACTCGTCCTTCCTGATGTTCTATTATTTTTGCTTTGATGTGACCTGTGAGTTGTTGAATATAACTGATGTTGTAGCCCATCTTTGAAATGTTAAATGACTGAATAATGTTGTCTGTTTGCTGAAAAACATCTGTTACTAATGATCTTATTTGGGTTTCATCCTCTTGAGACAAAGTGTGACACAATATCTCTTTTACTGATCTGAAGGCATTTGTTAAATGTTTTGCTGGACCACTGGATTTCCTCAACTGTACATAATCTGAATAACTTGAAACAGAGAAAATATCCCTGCTTTCCTTCCAGTGATCTACTGGAGCACTTTCATATACATCACAGAGAAGTTGTTTCACATCTCTCAGTGCATCAATGTCTTTGATTGGAGGAGTGTCTTTGATGATCTTATTTACATACTGTTCCCAAAACAAATCAAACTCTTTCTTCAGTGTTTCTTCATCATTTGGTTTGTCTTTTAGTTTTAAGGCAAGTTCTTTGCTCTTTTCCAAGAGAGTGTTTTCATGATGTGTCCGCTGAGCATCAATCTTTTTCTTCAGGAATCGCTGATGAAGAACCTCATTTAATTTCCTCATTGTTTCTCTTATGATGTTTTCTTTAAGCTCTTTGATTTTGATTTTGAATGATGTTTTCCACTGAATCAGTATATCTTTATCTTTGTCCTCTTCAAAGAATCGTGAAACATATTTTTTCACTTCTTCACTTGTCTTTTTCAGTTCTCTTCGAAGATTAGTTTCCTCAACTTCATGAATTGCTTCATTTTCTATTTGGTTGTGTAGTTTGTTCTCAGTTTCCATCATGGCACTGCGAAGACTCCAGGTCCACTTGCTGTATTCGGTCTCCAGTTTCCTGTAGGCTGAAATCTCCAGAGAATTTCTGAAGCTGAAGACGAATCGCTCATTCAGTAAAGCCTCCCAGAGATCTTTAATACGATCTTTCAAGTCAATCAGCATCCTCCCATGTGATTTTGAGGCATGAGACATAATAGAGTCCTTTAGTTCTTGAATATTCTCACAATAGTTTGGGTTTGGTGGTGCCATGGGTGGGTTTCCCTCCCAGAGCTGAGTGAAATACTTCACATCTTTCTGAACATCAAATCTAATGACATCACTGAAACATTCTTCATCACAGACTTCCTCTTCAGCAGCGAGTTTTGTCATCTCATCCAGTTTCTCCTGCAGTCGTCTTTTCCCCTCCATGTTTTTCTCTCCAGCTGTGATGTCTGAAACGTTCTGATGCACAAACACACAGCTGGGATTCAGTCTGACCCTCTTCATCCTCAGGAAAGCCTGAACAACAATCTGAAGAATGTCCTGCATCTCAGATGGGTTTTCTCCAAGGATGTTGATCAAGGTCAGATTTCCAAGTCCAACAACAAATGTGGCCAGTTCATTGTCATGATGTCTTGTTGATCTTCCAGCCAGTTCTAGAGCACGAAGACCCTCAGTATCAACAACCAGAATATAGTCAAAGTTCATCTGTGTTTTCATCTCGTCTGACACTCTGACCAGCTGCATGAAAGCTCCTCTGGTGCACCTGCCAGCACTGACGGCAAACTGGAGGCCAAACATGGCATTCAACATGGTGGATTTCCCAGAGCTCTGAAGCCCTAAAACTGACAGCACAAAGACGCTCTTGTCTCCCAGTTTCTGGATGAGTTCATCTAGAACAGCAGAGATCCAGATCACAGGAACATGAGCAGCATCTCCATCCATCAGCTCCAGTGGAAAGCCAGAGATCATCATCTCTGCTGCAAGACTCGGGAGAGAAGAGAAGTGAACCTGCAGATCTTTCTTGTTCTTATTCACAGATTTACATGATTCATAGATCTGTCCGATCTCCCTCATGATGTGCTCCAAACCAAAGGCTGCAGCTTGAAGTTCCTCAGATATTCTCTCAAGCTCTGTTTGTTCAGCTTTGAGTTGTTCAGGTTTATTACTGTTCTCTTTTTCTTTCAGTTTTACAACTGTTGACCAGTTTTCATTGTACTTGTGATGAAGAGCAGAAAGGTCTGCTAATGTATATTCATCCAGGAGGATTCTGAGCCATTTGATAAAAAACATTTCTTTTTCTTTTTTTTTGTTTTTAGTATCTGAGCTGTTATTTATGTTAATTAGTTCTTTAATAAAGAGCTTCATGAACTCATTAATGTCAGATTCATGTTGTTGTTCACGGATTTTCTTCATCTCTGTTTGTTTTCTACTGATGTCCATTTCTATCTCTTCTCCTTGAGGTCGATGTAGTTCTTTGTTCTTCTGACTCCACTGATGCCACAGTTTTCCCTGATGAGGCAGAAATGATTCTTTGATTTCTGTCAAATCTTCACCCTCCAGCAAACTGATCATCTGCTGTGCTGCTTCTCTTCCTCTCCTGCAGTCTTCATCTTTTTCATCTACTCTGATGTCTGAGTGTATGGACACATCTTCAATTCTGAAAGTGGAAGATGTTTCTGAGAAACAATCATTTATAGCTCTTCTTAGTTCTTCAGATACATCTGACTGATTTCTGTCTTTCAAGCCAATTTTGAATTTCTCTCGGTCTATCTCAATGATGGTAGATTCATCCTGTGTAAAAAGACAAATGAGTGGTGTTTTGTTTGTGAACAGGTTTTGGATCTTTGCAGCATGTCTGTCATTCCTCTGAAGTTGTGTTAGAAGAACAACATTGACTGAGCTCATTTCAGTGAGGATCTGCAGCTGTTTCTCATGGTCTCCTGCATCACCGTGTAGATTACAGAATGCAACACAATCATTGAATTTATCTGTTTTTGATCCAGAGGGGCAGAACCAGGCGATCTCCACCACTCCATCCATCAGTTCTCTGGTTCTGCTGCTGCCTGGGCAGTTCCTGTGGAAGAACGTGTTGTGTTTCTCATTGATCAGACTGTTCATCAGCTGAGACTTGGATGAAGACACAGACCCAAACCTGAAGAAACACACCATTGGAGTTTCTGCCTTGTAGAGCGGCTGGGTTTTACTGATGATTTCATTGTTATTGTTTTTTTTCTTCCAGCTCTTGCTGATTTGTCTGAATGTCCAGAGAGGAAACTCAATCTGTCGTGTGAATGGATCAGGAACAAGCAGAGGCAGAGCGTACTGACACTGGGACAGTTTAGTCACCATCAGCTGCTTCAGGAAACCATCAGCACAATGAAACACGGCCATCTGAACATCCATCGGGTGAATTCTCTCAGATTGATTTGTTTCTTTGTTACACAAAGAAATTGCTTTGAATATATCACCACTAATTTTAGATGAAACTTTCTCACCTGGTTGTGTGTGATGCTGTTTATTGATCTGATTAACATGAATGTATCTTGCTCTGTAGTTCATCATCAGTAGTTTTTGTATGAAAGTCTGAACCAGCTCTTTTTCAGCACAAGACTCATGGGACTGTATTGAATGTTTAGTTAACTTAAGAACTTCTGCTCTTTTCAGTTTATTCTCCTTGCTGAGATGAAGTTTGTGAAACAGATGGTCTATTTTTTCTCTTTCAGCCCGTTTCTGATGTAGGTGTTGATCTGAACTGGCTCCTGCTGTTCCAATGTCCTTGTTTTCTCCCTATTTTATATATAAAAAAAAAAAATCTTCATTTTATTTAGTTTTAAATAATGTGACAATGTGTAACATATTGTACATTCTAATGTACATTCTCATGGAAATTTCGGTAACACTTTAATATAGGGAACTTTAACTAGTTGCTTATTAGCATGCATATTACTAGAATATTGGCTATTTATTAGTACTTACACTGTTAAATGTCGCTGTAGATTTAGCAGCACATTACTGTAAAAACCAACAGTACACTACTGTATTTTATAATACAGTACAATACTGTAATTTGCATTGCATTCAGGGTAATTTTGTTTGAGCGGGAACATTTTACAGTACATTTTAGTGTTGCTGTAACCTAGCTGTAACTTGGCTGTGATATACCATGTAATAATACAGCATTGCTGTAAACAGCGCCCCCTTTCTGACGTCAGAGCACAACTGCAGCAGCTCACTCACGGATAGTTGGACGTTTCACTCGGTGGATATCTGGAAGTTTGGTAAGTTCATTTTAAATTTTATAATTAGGTTTTAGTATTTTACACTATAGTGTACGTAGCTTTTAGTGTGAAATGACAGTGGAAGTAAACTTAGGTGTTATTCACTGTTTCCCGCTTGTTCCGACATTTTCAATTTCAATCAAAACTCTGTGAATTACTTGTTTATTTCGACCAAACCAGACCTGGTGATTGTTAAAACGGTGAAAAGATTCATTCAAGATGGTTTGTGTGAGTTTTATTTTGTTTGAATATATTTTTTTACGATGGTCTGCGAAGTAAATTTACTCCATTAGTCCTTCAGTGATTCTGCTTGTTATCAGGTGTCTTCGATAATGCTCAGTCATCGTTTAATTAATCACTTAATTATCTCATTAACTCCAACACTGATTCAGTGTTACATTTATCACCCTGTAGTGTGCACACTGGGCAGTGTTCATTTCATCAGGACTAATCGATGTGGGACCTACGGGGAAATTGCAGACAAAACTGACTAGGCCCCAGTTAGACAGCCCAGGTAAAAGCATCTTGGCCACACATGGCTGTGTTGACTGGGAAGCATCCTGCTAGCAGGACCGTATCACTTTAAGGGGTTATATAAAGCAACATAACTTCAGTGTCTCTCTGCTTATTCTGGATGAAGACAAGCTCTACTTTTCAGCACAATGGTGACCCACAAAAAATACATAACACTTCAGTTTAATTTACTCTCCTTATCAGTTATTGACTTTTCATAACTTTTTTCTATTAACCTTCACTAATATTTCAGTGAAATGAACTTGTTTTACTGAATGTTACAGTTTTTCCTTGATTTTATGGTAATCTACTGGCACCAGGGTTGGCGGTAGTTTGCTGTTTTTCTACAGTTTGTTGCTGTAAATTAATTTACAGTATATTACTGTTTTTTCCTTGATTTAATGGTAATCTACTGGTAGAAGTGGTTGCCAGTAAATTGCTATTTTTCTATAGTTTGTTACAATAAATTAATTGACAGTTGATTATCGTTAAATTACATTTCACTGTTTTTTTTCCGTCTTCCATCTTAAACCTTTTTAACCCACAACAAAATCTTCCAATTTAAATGAACACTTGTATGTATCTACAGAGTGATAGAGTAACACTGAAGCAGTGTTGAAGTTAATGAGATAATTAAGTGATTAATTAAGCGATTATGATACTCATATACAGTGGCAAGAAAAAGTATGTGAACCTTTTGGAATTTCAAGTTTTTCTGAATAAATTTGACATAAAATGTGATCTGATCTTCATCTAAGTCAAGGGTATTGACAAACATAATGTGTCTAAAAATAATTACACGTCTTTATTGAACACAGTCATTCAACATTAAAAATGGCAGTGGAAAAAGTAAGTGAACCCTTGAATTAATGACCTCTGAAAAGCTAATTAGATTCAGGTATTTGCACACCTGGAGTCTCGTTAAGATAATACATTTGGAGGTGTGGACTACAGCTACTTTGACTGATAAAAACCCCTCAAACTTTTGGAGTTTGCTTTGCACAAGAAGAACACGCTTATGTGAGCCGTGCCTTGCCAAAAAGAGCTTTCAGAGGTGCTACAATGAGGAATTGTTGCTTTACATAAAGCTGGAAAGGGTTACAAAGTTATTTCAAAGACTTAAAAAATTCACCAGTCTACAGTTAGGCAAACAATCTACAAATGGAGACGCTTTGGGGCTGTTGCTACTCTACCAAGAAGTGGACACCCAGTCAAAATGACACCAAGAGCACAAACAAAGACTCATCAATGAGGTAAAGAAACAAATCCCGAATGACAGCCAAAGATTTGAAGGCATCATTGGAACTTGCTAACATCTCTGTTCATGAGGCTACAATACGTAAAACACTGAACAAGCAGGGTATCCACAGCAGGACACCACGAAGGAGGCCACTGACACAGAGCACATTGACACTCCACAGCGGTATTGGAAAAATGTTTCGTGGACTGATGAAACTAAGATTTAACTATTTGGAAAAAACACAGCGCTACATCTGATGTAAAAAGGGCACGGCATATCATCATGAAAACATCATCCCAACTGTAAAGTATGGTGGAGGAAACATCATGATTTGGGCCTACTTTGCTAGATCAGGGCCTGGCCAGCTTCCAATCATTGAGGGGAAGATGAATTCCCAAGTATATCAGACAATTCTTCAGGATAATGTTGAGGATGTCTGTACGTCAGCTGAAACTGTGTAGAAGGTGGGTGATGCAACAGGACAACGACTCAAAACACCGGAGCAAGTCCGCAACAGAATGGCTTCAGAAAAACAAAATCCGCCTTTTGGAGTGGTCAAGTCAGAGCCCAGACCTCAAAACAATAGAGAAGCTATGGATTGACTTGAAGAGGGCCATACACATGAGACGTCCAAAGAATATGACAGAGCTAAAGCAGTTCTGCCAGGAAGAATGGGCTAAAATTCCTCCTCAACGATGTGCAGGTCTGATCCACAGCTACAGGAAGCACCTGGTTGAGGTTATTGCTGCCATAGGGGGGTCAACCAGTTATTAATTCTAAGGGTTCACTTACTTTTTCCACTGTCATTTTGAATGTTGAATGACTGTGTTCACTAAAGATGAAAGATTAGAATTTTTTTGTGTAATTATTTTTAGACGCATTATGTTTGCCAATACCCTTGACTTGGATGACGATCAGATCACATTTTATGACAAATTTATTCAGAAAACCATGAAATTCCAAAAGGTTCACATACTTTTTCTTGCCACTGTATATCAGTGCAGAGAAATATAGAGAGGTGCACAAAGCTGCACGATTATCTTTAAAAGATTGCGTTCTCAACTTCGTGACCAACATGATCTAATTCCTAAATGACAAGGATTCGCCCGTGTATATTAAACGCTTGTGCTGCTGTTGATCTAGAGAGAGTTGTCAAGTTTATATATAAGCAGCTTCACAAACAATCTTTTCAAACACACAGTCTCATTTTCTGTTACAAATATTCCTATTATCCCAGAAGTATACAAAAGTTTATTATTCAGATAAACGCTGAATAAATCACCTTTTAAAAGTGCTTCAAATAACGGCTGTATCGATTTGCATTGTTACGCCACTAGGTGTCAACAAATTACTGTTAAAACTGTATCTATCACTGAATCATTCTTTAGAAACAACTGAAGTCTTTATGAATTCAACTAACAAAAATATTCTGGTTCACCTGTCTGAATCTTACATGTGTGTTCAAGCACAGATGGTGTGAGGACCCAATTGTAATTGCTCAGTCAATTATTCTTCTCCGAAATGAATTGCATTTTTGAGGGCCTAAACATGCTAAAAAACTTTGCACATGCATCAGAAGTGGTGAAAATTTACGTCTGATATGGGTTTCAGAATTGGGTGTGGCAAAATGACTCAATAGCGCCACCTACAAAATACTTCAATTAAGTGCCCTTCGCGCTATGTTTCACATACAAATATCAAATTCGGTAGACACATGTAACTGCCCAATACCTACCCAAAAGTCCTGGGTCCAAAAGTTATTTTGGAGTTATTTGGGTTTGCAGTTATTGCCATTTCCAGATGTTCTACTCTAACGAACTCCTACAGCTTTTATCAGATCAACATCCTATTTGGTCAGTCTAATCTAAAGGCCTTTGCGGCATTAAATTGCAAAAATCTTTAGTTTCGCTGAAGGGCATGCCTGTGCGGCCTCACAAAGTGTGTTTCGTCATGAAAGAAGAAGCTGTTGTAACTCAGGCATACAATGTCCGATCTGCTCCAAACTTTACATGTTTGATAATAGTCCTGGCCTAAAGACATCTACATGGCAATATTCAGTTATGTATGACTTTTCTGTATTTACTCGCTTACATGCATGTCACCCACTATTCACTGTTTTCCTAAGGCTACCGGGTGGCAGTGGCCCCGGGTGCGAGGGCCCTTTCATCGCTGCTTGAAGCTTTAATTTGTGTTGAATTTGTGGTTTCATTACAAAAAGGTCCATTTATTAACTTCCGTTAATATATTAACTAACATGAACTAACCATGAGCAATGTATCTGTTACTGTATTTTGTTAACTTTGTCAATGACAGTTAATAAAAATACAGTTGTTCATATTGTTTGTTAGTTTATAGTGCATTCAATATGTTAACAAGTACAACTCTTGATTTTAAACATGTATTAGTAAATGCTGAAATTAACATTAACCAAGATTAATGAATGCTGTAGAAATGCAGTTCATTATAAATTAATCTAGTTAATGAACCTTATTGTAAAGTGTTAGTGTCAAAATGACAAAGTCTTCATTTGTCTTTTTTTAAAATATTGCAATAAATATCCTGCTGTGGACTTTATAATGAGGCATTATCATAATGTCAGATTTTGATATCGTTACATCCCTAGTAAATATCAAACATGTTTGATATTCACGACTCTTGATCGGGCCGCCTCTGACGTGATACCTCCAATAGCCAGTGAGAGTGAGCAAGCATCATCTACCGAAAGTTTTCTGCTTCTTTAGCTGAAACTTGGCAGCCACAAACATGCCATGAAAGAAGAGTATTGAGAAAGATTTTTTTCTACTTTGTTTTTAACTATAAATAGGACACACTCTAGGAGAGCCAATTGACAACGTTGAGGATTATAATGCTAATAATTAACTGAAACCGTCTTAAAATCGGTTAAGATTTGAAAATTGTCTAGTGTGTCCCAGGCCTAAAAGAGCTTCAGATGTTGTTTTTTTTGTTTCACGTTACCATGATGGAGATCAATGTTTGCTTTAGTTGGGCTCTTGACCCTTGACTTATAACTAGGGATATGAGGGAGTAGTTGATTAAACAGTACAGCTCCTAGTAGTTGACACTGAAAACAATAATTGACTACAGGAGAGAATTTTATTGTCTAACAGTACTGTTAAAACATTTTAAATGAAATTCGATTTAAAAGTGCATATGGACGGAAACTAGATTTTTTTTTACCTCAGACCACTTGCTTTTTCTTTGTGTCAGTTGCCGCGAGCTCTATATTTTCATATAAAAGCAAAAGAATTTAAAACAAATTAATTAGCAACAAAGCACATGAGTGTGAAGCACAATATCCACCTTTGATCTTGTAGGTATCGAACCACAACCTTCTTTGTGCTTGGTGTGATTGGATGGTGAATGGGAGGAGCAAAGATATAAGCAGTGTTGCTTTCGTCAGTCGGGTAAAGACATCCATTTGACAGGGTGATCCTTTATCATGCCTTCTAAAATTCATTCGTTGGTATATGTGTTGGCTTTAGTTTATGGACTTAGGATAGTGATGTGCTTTTCTTTTGAATTAATCAACATGTTGAACATGCAATTAATAATATTTATTGTTATATATATTGATTCCAAAGCTTATTTTATGTCCTATTTTCTTTTTTTAACTAGGAAATTAGTATTTACGATAATTCCATTCCGAGAGCACGTGAAGACCAGCATGACTGGCCGTGAAGCCGGTGAATTTAACAGTGATGTATCGTCAAGCAGGCACAAATGTGACAGGTCATAGTTAGGAGGGCGAATTTAACCATAACAGATCGCCAGGTTTCTGTGTCCTGCCACAGAAAGATTTTACCCCAGCTCAAATTGTCAGCTGACCGTTATCTTTCCCTGAACGAGTGAGCATCAGTAGGGAATAGCCATTGGAGTGACGTCAACACCCCTCTTCCATTGATTGGCTAGAGGAGGAGCTGTCAATCTAGAACTAGTGGACCAATGGTGAGGCTTAATCCCGACGTAATTTACATGAAAATTGAATAGCTGGGTTTCAGTCACGTGATTATGATGACGCGCAAAGGCGGGGCGATTTCAGATGGAGGGCAGGAAGTAAAAATGGCGAATACGTCTATGGAGAAAACCGTTGCGGAGAGTCCGTATTGTACGAATTTAGAACCAGTTTCAAGAAATAGATACAAAGAATTAGTGAACAGATATGTTGGACGTGACCCGTGTTCCCACTGATCCCCTCTGATTGTGGGTTGTTGTCAGCTGGAGCTTTCGGCTGTCTGCGTCAGATCTGGGCTCTCATCTGTCTGTTGGAGATCCAACATAGCCTCTGCACATTCCAGCCGTCTTTGTTGGTCTTCCTTGAGCTTCATCCTCTGCTCTCGTTTAAGAGACGCCTCTGATTTGGGTTTAGTTTAACCTAGGTTGACTGTCGGAGCCCAATCTACCGACTCAACGTCACCCAAAGCGCTAGGGCAGCCTAAAAATCCCCAATGAAGTCCACATTAGACTACCGCTAACTTAATAATCATTACGAAGTAAATGAGCATTTAACGACAACCTAATGCTATATAAACACAGACACAATAAAAAACAACAAAACTCCAGTTATAATTTTGGACATTCTTGTGATTCTTTAAAGCACATGTGATTCATACGAGAGCGGATTGGTTCGCTTGAACATTTACATTTACCTTTACATTTAGTCATTTAGCAGACGCTTTTATCCAAAGCGACTTACAAGTGAGGAAAACAAACAAGCGATTCTTCATGAATTGGCAAATAACACAGGAAGTGCTCACAATACAAGTTTCATACATTGCTCAGTACCATAAGCTAGAGTAGGAAGGGAAAAAGGGGGAAGGATAGGGTTTTTTTTTTTTTTATGAGGGGACCAAGTGTTCACGGAAGAGGTGAGTTTTCAGCTGTCTCTTGAATATTGCCAGGGATTCTGCGTTCCTGATGAAAGTAGGGAGATCATTCCACCAGCAGGGAGCAGTGAAGGAGAATGTTCTGGAGCGTGATTTTGTGCCTCTCTGTGACGGTACCACAAGTCTTCGTTCCTTTAGTGATCGCAGGCTTCTGGTGGGGATGTAGCGTTGTAGCAGTGTGTGGAGGTAGGAAGGTGCAGAGCCTGTGGTGGATCTGTAAGCAAGCATCAGCGCCTTGAACTTGATGCGAGCAGCAAGGGATAGCCAGTGCAAAGAGATGAAGAGGGGCGTGACGTGGGCTCTCTTAGGCTCGTTGCAGACAAGACGTGCAGCAGCATTCTGGATCATTTGAAGAGGTTTGATTGCACTTGACGACAGACCAGCCAGAAGAGCATTGCAGTAATCAAGCCTTGAAATGACCAGGGCCTGGACAAGCAGTTGTGTTGCGTGCTCAGTCAGGAAGGGACGGATTTTCCCGATGTTGCAAAGTGCAAATCTGCACGACCGCGCCGTCTTTGAGATGTGGTCTCTGAAGGTCAGTTGGTCATCGAAGATAACTCCAAGATTTCTGGCCGACTTTGATGGGGTAATGGTGGTTGTACCAAGCTGTATGTTGATGTCGTGTTGTAGAGTAGGAGTGGCAGGGAAGACTAAAAGCTCAGTCTTTGCCAGGTTGAGCTGCAGGTGGTGTTCTACCATCCACGTCGAGATGTCCGCCAGACAGCTTGAGATCCGTGCAGCTACTGTGGAATCATCTGGTTGGAAGGACAGGTAGAGTTGTGTGTCATCAGCATAGCAGTGGTAGGAGAAACCATGTGCCTGTATGATGGGACCCAGTGATGTAGTATAAATGGAGAATAGGAGGGGACCAAGAACTGAACCCTGAGGAACCCCAGTGATCAGTTCATGAGGTTTGGATACCTCCCCTCCCCGGGCAACTCTGAAAGACCTACCTGTGAGATAGGACTCAAACCACTGAAGCGCAGTACCTGAGATGCCCAGTGACGAGAGGGTGGACAGAAGAATTTGATGGTTTACGGTGTCGAAGGCAGCAGATAGATCCAGTAGGATGAGGACAGATGATTTGGAACCAGCCTTAGCAATCCGCAGGGATTCCGTGACAGACAGTAGCGCAGTCTCTGTTGAATGGCCGCTCTTGAAACCAGATTGGTTGACGTCCAGATGGTCGTTCTGTGTGAGGAAGGATGACACCTGGTTGAACACAACTCGTTCAAGTGTTTTTGATATGAATGGTAGGAGAGAGACAGGTCTGTAGTTGTCCATGAGTGATGTGTCTAGCATGGGTTTTTTAAGCAGTGGGGTTACTCGAGCCTGCTTGAATGTGGTAGGGAAAGTGCCTGTGTGGAGAGACGAGTTAATGATGTGTGTAAGTGCTGGTAAAAGAGTGGGAGAGATGGCTTGTAGAAGGTGTGAGGGGATGGGGTCTAGAGGGCAGGTGGTGGGATGAGTGGAGAGGAGAAGCTTTGATACTTCCGCCTCCGTGAGAAGGGAGAAGGAAGGGAGAAGATTAGTTGATGAGGAGGGGCTGAGTTCCTGTGTGGGTGGTGCAGAGAACTGGCTGCTGATGGAAGATGTCTTGTCGGTGAAGAAATTGGCAAATTGATCAGCAGTTAAAGATGTGGTGGGAGGTGGTGGAGGGGGACAGAGGAGTGTGTTGAATGACTTGAAGAGTGAGCGTGTGTTTGTAGCGCCGTTGATTTTGTTGTGGAAGTATGAGGACTTAGCTGCGGGATCCTCCATCAGAAAAGGATGATAGCAGATCTTGATACGAACCTAGGTTTGAAAATGTTTATTGGAGAATATTTTAAAGTATCTTTGGAGAAAATGAACGTGAAAGAGGTCAGTCACTCTTGTGTGCTTTTTATTAAAGAATAACTGAATCTTGGGGAGTCAAACACGCCTGTGAATGGAACATTTCTGCAACGCGTGATGTGATGCTTCATCCGCAAACGTCACAAAAAAAGGACATAAAAGTTTGTTTGTTCGTGTCTTTAAAAAACTGTTTGTTTGTATTAATAGTCCATCTTATCTAAAATGACAGTGAATGAATTAAAGACTTAAAGGTTTTTTTTAAAAAAACACGTTGGCTAGCAACGTTAACATTCCTCCAACGAAGTGGTCGCTGCTGTCACGGGCATTAACAGACTGCTCCTCCCGACCGCAGACGTACGTTAGAAATCGTTCGGAAAAACAAGTCCAGGACATGGAAAGAAGTGCGAAGAGAAAAACAGCACGAACGTACAAAAAAATTAAATATGAGCAGAAAATGTAAGAGAGCACAACGTATTAATTAAACCAAGGAAAACATAATTTTTAAGAACAAATTATATAAGTAAGTTTTGTGCAATATAATTTTTAATGTGTTTAAAAATTTTATTCATGCTCGTTATTTTTTTAATGTGCTTTTAATTTTTTTGATTCATGCTTATAATTTGATCTGTGATCATTTTTGCATTATTGTTTTCATTTTGTGCCATTTATTTTTACGTGTTTTTACATTTTGAAATCATGTTTATTTTTTGATCCCTGACCGAGGTATATTTGATACCATACTATCCATCCTAAATAGTATGTGAGATTAGAATAAGTGTGTCCCAAAGTATTATGTTGAAAAGAGTATCACAAAAGTCCTCGGATGGTCTACCATTTCCAATAGATTTTTGAAGTGTGGATCTGTGCACATTCTAACAGCTAATATTTCCAACATCCCATTGCACTGGAGGAGGATTTGGTTCAGAACTACAAACACAAATAAAAAGTGTTAAAAAACTCCAAACTTTGTGGATGAGCACAACTGCCGGTTAAGTAGAGGGGTTTAGATAAAGCACTGACTAATAATCAACATTAAATCAACATTTCACCTGATAACATGGATAAAACTGAGTAAATATCTTTTATCTTTCATCTGCAACAACAATTGTGAACTTTTATATAGATTTTTATAAAAGTTTAATTTACGCCATGGGGAGAAGTCATTCTTCTTTCAAACGCAGCCCTTACAAAGCTGGACCATGAAAAGGTCTGGGCATCATTTATAACCATTGCAAAACATGCCCCGAAAGAGGCGTACGCCATTTCTTACACAAACGATGGGATTTATAAAAACAAACTTGACGGGAAAATTTGTGCTCCTTCACTCAAACTCTGACCCATGCGTACAAACACTTTTACTAGAGTGAGAAAAGTAATGAAGTAAACAGAAGGATTTTAAACTCTGTTTTTGTTTTGATAAACACATTTACATTAATATTCCACTTTTATTAATGGCGATAATCCCTAAAATGACATAAAGTCATTACGCAGAAGATGAACAAAAATGATATGGATTTAGATCGTGGATGTGCTGCTTTTGATCACTTTTCCTGTGACACGCTGTTTTAATGACAGTGAGGAGTGACAGGAGCACAATAATTCCTCTTTAAACTAAACTGCAGATGTCATGCACACTTACTGCGATATAATGAAAGACACTGCTGGATTCGATGGTCGAACGGTCTATTGTCCGCTTTGAACAGGTTCAATGATGATATCTTACTGTAACCGCAGCTGCAGGAGGTGTTGATGTCTGTACAGGCATCTTCAAACAATTATGAAAGATACCATTGTATTTGAAGGATACAACTTGAAGAAAACGGTAAGATTTATACGTTTTTTTTTTTTTAAATACTTTGTCAGAGAATATGTATATATTTTATTTGATATATTTATTATAAAACAGCAAGGATATTACATGATTTTTAGTAATGTGTGGCACAAATTGCATTTATAGTCCGTATGTAATATTTCCCAATGTCTTGTACTTTTGACGGTGTTAACAATAGTGTCACATGGATGAGAATATGCATGGAAATGATATGCAGATGAGGTTATGAATAGTAAAACTAGGCGTTGTAAGCTCCATATATGGTGATTTTGGGAGGAGACGAGGTAGAGATGTACGTACGGACAATCTTCCGCCGAATGGGATTTATAAAGGGATTTTTGCGCAGGTTCTGATGTACGCATGGTTTTATGAATCTCATTTTTTTCTTGCGTACACCATTTTCAGATTTATGTCATACGTTCACTTTTAGTAAGGTTTATACACAAAGTTTTATAAATGAGGCCCCTAGGCATCCTTTTTGGGCAGGAGTTTGGAACAATCTTTTCTTTTCCAAATTTTTAATTTCCTTTCTTTTTGTCTTTTTGTCTTTTTGTTTTTTTATATATACATTTTCTTATTTGCTCCTAAATCCTAGACTGGGAGTAATGCAACAGTTATGAAACATAACTCACATTGAAAACACAGGCATAAACTGCACAGGCTGCCACACCAATCTGCACTCTTACCTTAACAGCTACTTGAGACTTTGATTTTCCGTCCTGTTGTGATCCATTATCTCTTGTTCCTGCTGTAAGTCCACCTGCCAGTAATCCTCCGATCACTCCTCCTGTTACCCCTGCTACTGCTGCTAGTGGTCCTAGAGGTAGTGATCCTGGTAGTTCTGGTCCTGGTGCTTCTGGTCCTGATGGTTCTGATGCTGGTGCTTCTGATCCTGATGGTTCTGATCCTGATGGTTCTGATCCTGATGTTTCTGATCCTGGTGCTTCTGGTCCTGATGGTTCTGATGCTGGTGCTTCTGATCCTGATGGTTCTGATCCTGATGTTTCTGATCCTGGTGCTTCTGATCCTGATGGTTCTGATCCTGGTGTTTCTGATCCTGGTGCAGTTGATCCTGCTCCTGATGATGATACTGTTTTCCCTATTGCTAATGCTCCTATTGCTAATGCTGTTATTCCTGATCCTCCAATTACTGTTGCTATTGCTACTTTTACCCAATATATCACCCACTGTATTATATCAATTAATTGTGGAATTATTGCAGCTCCTGCCAGAGCTCCAGTTACTGCTGAGCCTGTTAGTGTTTGTGCTCCAAACAGTGAGAGGAATATTGCTGCTGCTGTTCCTGCTATGCCTCCTGCTACTGCTGTTACGGCCACTGCTACTCTTTCTGTTCTTGCTTCTGATTCCCATAGTGATTGTAAATTGCTTACTCCAGCTGCTGCTCCAGCTGCTGCTCCGACTGCTACTGCAGCTATTGTTGAAGTTACTGCATTACCTACTACTACTGCAACTGTGGCAACTGTCAGTGCTATTGTTATTTTTAGTGGTGATTGTAAAGTTTCCCTTTGTTCTCCTGCTGCTTCTCCTGGCGCTGCAATATTAAAGAAGAGTTGTCTTCATGAAATGTCATTGCAGAAATACAAACTCCTAAAAATATGCTCACTAATATGTATAGAATATTAATGTTATCCAGCTATAATTTATATTTCTTACCCATGTTGCTTGATTTTAATATGTCATATCTAGACATGAGACATATCTATCCATAATCACTCGTCAGGTTTACAGCTCCTTTCCTCCTCTTTATTCCCAGGCGATTTCCCCTCCTTCAAAGAAAAAATGTTAATATAAATGTTAATAGGGGTGTCCAACCCTGCTCCTGTAGAGCCACCGTACTGTAGAGTTTAACGATACACCTGCATGAAGACCTTGATTAGCTGGTTCAGCTGTTTAATTAAGGTTGTTAAATTCTACAGGGGTGCATTTCCTGAAAGTATTGTTAACTAACAACGGTTACCATTTGCACTAAAAGCATAAGTACGGTCTCATTTGTAAGCAGACACTTTACAGTTTATTGTATTGTCAAAATTAGTTATTGTCATAATGAAAAAATAGTTATAAATAGCTTCAAAGTTTTGTAAAGTTAATAGAAATTTATTTTTATGAAATATCATTATGAAAATAAAATTGAAGTTGGCCTTGCTGCAATCTAGAAATGCACTGCAGCTAAAGCCACATGCCTGACCATGTTATATTTCAAATCTGGAGATGTTTTATTAAATGTTTTTCAAGATCATGTCATGTGATTTTATTTGGAGAAGACTCTAAAATGCTAACTGATGTTTATTGTCATCTTCTAAGAATCCATTCAGTGTATTGTCTCTTTTGTTTTTTGGTGCAAACTGCCCCATTCAGTTTCAGTCTCCCATGCAAATCTGACAGAAAATATTATTTTATGGTGCACAGTGAGAAAAACTCTCGATTTGCATTGCATTATTAATATAATCTATTATTATGACAAAACCCGACATGACATGAACACAGATGAACCACATATCGTCGCAATCGTGTATTTGTTGTCATCCAAAGTGTCTATCTGTCTGTGTTAGTTCCTGAAATGTCACATGGTATGCCTGTTCTTCACTAGTGCCATTTGTGGACAAAATTTGTGCAGAGCGCCCTCCGGCTGCAAGTATGAATTCAAAGCACAGTTCATCAGAGTATCCAGCGCTCATAATTATGACAACGGCGCGTTTTGGGTAAAAATTGAATAAATATTACTCCTCTGAATAGAAATTTTGCATAAACATATGAGAATCCATCAATATTTCTCCAAATGTGTATGCTTTTGAGCTAAAAGCCCAGAGGGATGTTGTAATATCTCGCATCACAATAGGTCACGACTTTCCACTTTCTTTTGTAGGCCTCCTTGTCATTTCGTCATTAGGGTTTGTACACCTATTTGTTTAAGGGTAGATAAGCGATATGCTGAGTACATGGCTCGTGTTGGCAGTGCGAAGGAGTATTCCAAGCCTGCAATACTTCTAGTACTATCAAGTTTTTTCTCTAGGTGGAGTTAGGTTTAGCTCTCTGTCTAAACTATCCCATCTCTCATGAGTTGTTTTAATCAGGTTCTTCAGGCACTTCTGGAACCTCCCCTGATATTGGTTGCTGTTTTGCTTCAACAGTTCTTTTGCTTAGAGCTTGGTTTTACTCGTCCTGGTCGAGCTTAGTACTCTCCTCGTGCTGAGGGTCGTTTAGTACTGTACTCCCGAAGACTGGTCAGAAGGTAGAAGGACTCTGCTGAGACCCCCTGAAGGATCCGCATTAGGCTGTTGATACTCCCTTACTCTCTGAATTCGGTCTATAAACTTGGGAACTTTCTCTAAGTCTCCTGGTATATGTTGGCTCCTGGTCCACCTCTAGCTTTAGGTAGAGTACCCAGCCTCCAGAGTGCCCTAGATTCACTCTGTAGATCCAAGGTCGAGTAGATTACTCCCCACGTTTGCAAGTGTCAAGAAGCGAGATGCTGAGTTCTACTCTCTGGGATGCCGGTCTCTTGCCCGGTGCGAGTTGGTTACTGTCTTTTTGCAGTCTCTCTCATTGGGTTTTCCTCTTGGAGGAAGGTTTTGTAAGAGACTCTGTTTAACAGACAGGTTGCTGGCCTGACCAGGTCTTGGTTTGGACTAGTTCAGCCTCCCTGGTGGTCGACTTATGTCCCCCTGAAAAGTGACTGGTTGGGGATCCTTTCGGTTCCTTGTCCCTTAAAGGGACCCTTTAGAGGTAGAGAGGGTTGAGTGGCTCCGGTTTCTTTTTGAAACTTCCTCAGCCATTTTCTTTGCATGCACGCCCCTCAGCATGGAGGCGTCGGTATATCGTTTCCCATAACTTTATAGGACCCAGTGCGAGTTCCCTTTCGAAAGAGAACGTCGCGAATTACGACTATAACCCTGGTTCCCTGTGAACGGGGAACGGGACACTGCATCTGGCCATGCATCTGGGCTGCCTGCTACAGTTGAAAAGCGGATGACATGTTCTCTTGGCGCCCCTTATATACTTCTAGTCGTGCTGGTATTACGTCATAGGCTGTCACCGGCCAATAAGACTGGTGTGATTCGACTATTGCTTCAGACACCTGTCACACGAAGTCGTTCCCCATAAGCTTTCTAGGACACAGTGACTCATTCCCTGTTCTCAGGGAACCAGGTTTACAGTCGTAACCCAAAACAATTTTTCAAAGCAGCTCTGAGTGGTAAACTTAATCATTGATTCTCCTCTTTTTTTGAGGCAATAATTTTAATAAAATTGTATTCATTTATTTTTTTACATCCAACTAGGCTTGCTGCGATAGTCTGTGTTGACAGTGATACCGGTGTTCAGATGGATGACTATTTTTTGAGAATGTGCAAGTTTTTTTATGTGGTCGCATTTGTGCGAGTGCATGATCATGTTATTCACGAGTATGTAACAGAACAATGTATCAACAGCTGCTGCCGTCCGTAAATTTTATGTTTTTAAAATAAACAAAATTTACATAATGAACGAGTACATTATGAATCCAATTTCCAAACCGTGTTTGTGTCTTATCCTGAATCATTACGGTACGCCTATAATAAGTGTTTATATTCAGACTATTTTAGACCGGGCTCGGCTGGGCTCCACTGCGGAGTATCCTAGTACCTGGGTGACTCGTCATAAACATAAACAGAGAGAAGTAGCACCGACTACAATATTTTTCCGCAAGACACGTGCGGTTCCATTTATTAACTGCTAGAGAGTGAACATTCACGCGTATCGCACAATGATAATTAAAAAGATATGCCAGAAGATCAGAGTCCCTTCCTCTGAAATTGCAGAGTTGTCACTAGTACTGCTCTTCTTCTTCACTTTCCTTGCTTTTTAAGCTTCACTATCGCCACCTAGTGATAAGGCATTGGATCGTATAACAACTACAACACTATAGCTATCCTGTTTGTTTTGTTTTTTTTTTATTTTTTTAAGTAGGCCTATTTCAACTTTGAAACACTGCTGTAGGTTTTTAGCTATAATTGCATGAGTCTGTATGAATATGATTGTATAATTTGTTTTACTACTAGCTGTTATTTCATACTTAAGATTCAAAAGCAATAAGCTCATCTTACACACATTTTCATAAAATAATTCACTTTAAAAGATTGTTTTAGTCAATGACATCCACCCTTGTTTCTTTGCGGAAGGCGTAACTTGTAGTATATGGAGGACCAGGAGTGACACATAAAAATAAAACAAAGAATCAATTAATTCATTTAATAATTCACACATCAAAATGTATATAAATAAATCACTTTTATATAGGCAAATAAATAGACATATTTAAAGTTGTTTATTTAATTCCTGTTTTTAAACATAGATTAATAGAACAATAAAAAATTTAAAACGATTTAAAAAGCCATTTAAAATGATTTACAAATGTATTTTTTTATTGTTCTATTAATCTACGTTTAAAAACAGGAATTAAATAAACAACTTTAAATATGTCTATTTATTTGCCTATATAAAAGTGATTTATTTATATACATTTTTATGTGTGAATTATTAAATGAATTAATTGATTCTTTGTTTTATTTTTATGTGTCACTCCTGGTCCTCCATAGTAGTAGGCGTAATTTGAATTGGGAGTATGTTAACCTTTGCAATAAACACTAATCGACATTTTTAGCACAACCAAAAAGCCAACTGAAGTTTTCTGCTAGATGTATAAAAGAGGTCTTGTTTTCTTGGTCTCTTTTGCTATGATCTCTTTGCGATTTAAATTCTGTTGCCTACTATATCATGCAAGATTCATGTCAGCCAATCAGAGTGAATCTGAATAGGTTACAAGAATTTTTTTTTGGTTTTTGTTTTGTCTGCCAATTTCTAGTAAATCACAAGACTGCGGTCAAGCCAGCCGCGGTTTGAAAATACACGATCAAGCCAGCCACTTAAAAAAGTGTGTCCGCCTGTTACGATAATTTGTGGATCAGCAGAAAGAGAACGCGCTTTCAGAGCGCACGAGTTGCATCTATCTATCTATCTATCTATCTATTTATCTATCTATCTATCTATCTATCTATCTATCTATCTGTCTGTCTATCTATCTGTCTGTCTGTCTGTCTGTCTATCAAATTTGTCTTTCTTCCTTTCAAATATGCCTTTATATCTTTCTCTCTTTCTTTCAAATATGCCTTTCTTTCTTTCTCTCTTTCTTTCTTTCAAATGTCTTTTTTCTTTCTTCCAAATATTATTATTTGTATATTTGTATCATACTGACACAAATGTATGTCTGTGTTTTTAAGTAAACCAGCTTGTTTTATTCTGTAATACCTCAGTTTAAATGAACTGGCTATAATATTTTATTTTTTTACAGGTGTGACAAGTGGCGGAATAGTTCATTCATTCGACTTCATGAACTGAAATGTGTCACACATTATAAAATGTATGTTGGATCTGTCTGAGCTCATACTTTTATGTTTCAGCCAATTATGGTTTTCAGTATTAAATAATTATAATTCAGTTATAGTAAAACCAAACCACTGGCTCTAACATTTTTATTGCAATATGATCAATTAAGTCTTTATTTACATGTGACTGCCTAATTAACACGATGCCCCTCTTCAGGAATGATTGTGGGCTATTCATGGTGAAGGTAAGTGGTCTTTTATCTACTGTACAACTGTGTATGTGTGCTAAACACCGCATTTGTTAATTTCGTTTTGTTTTCGTTTTTAGTATGCACTCTATGTTATGCTCTCAGAGCCATTTGATTGTGCTGCGGTGAGTTTGCGTAAATTTATGGTTATTTGTAAAGCAAAAAGGACTATGAGAACACTATCAACAAAATTAAAAAAAAAAAATCATTTTTTCAATTGCTATCTTTTACAAGTCTGAAATACCTACAATCAGGAAGCGGTGGTGCTGTCAGTTAATTCAGACATTTCCCCTGAAAAGGTATGATACTGATAACTATACTTTTGAATAAAACCTCCATACTGTGCATTTCTAGCATGCAGGCAATTTATAAAAAATAAAGCAATGCTTTCTAATGTTTGTCATTTTGCACAGTCAAGCCCTACAACTAGTCACCCAGGAACACCAAATCCAGATGACATTGAAGTCACTCCACCTGAGTCAGATATCATGGAGATCACCCCAACACTAGAAATCTATGGATGTAGAAGGAATGTTTATGTATTGCTTGTGCTTGACTTGACTTGATGCATTTACCTTTCCTGTTTCATAAAGGGGTTTATGAGCAGCACTTCATTGATCACATTATTATTTGTAAAGCATATGCAGTCCACCATGTTCTGCACACTGAATGAAAGGGGAAGTCTATCAAAATACAAGCAAATCAAAATGTATTCTTTTAGATTGGCTGGCAAAAACGTTTTTTCATTGCTTCGAACACAGAAGAAAGTGACTAAACGTTTATTGCTCAAATAGATCTTATTTGCACGCTGCTTACTCGAGTAAAGTAGAAATGGGTTATCCAAAAACTTTTATTTGTACTTCGTTACCGTTACCATACACACATCTGCATCTACTTCTAGGCTAATAGGGCTTTCACTTTCGTTTGGAGCAAAGCACTGCATTATAACGGCATATATGGCTTTCTATGGGAGGAAAATGTGCAATTTAGCATGCTCAACTATAGCGTAAAAAATTGCGCCTCCGATATCATACATCAAGCGAATTCATGTTGATCGTTTTAGCACAACCTAAAACTTACATACGAACAAAAAATCTCTTTAGCACTATTCTGGGTTTTGAAAGCGTACAAAATGAATAAATATAATACATAAAAGTCATACCTGAGGGAGTCTGTATTCCAAAAAGCCAACTGAAGTTTTCTGCTAGATGTATAAAACAGGTCTTGTTTTCTTGGTCTCTTTTGCTATGATCTCTTTGCGATTTAAGTTCTGTTGCCTATATCATGCAAGATTCATGTCAGCCAATCAGAGTGAATCTCGATAGGTTACAAGAATTTTTTTTGGTTTTTGTTTTGTCTGCCAATTTCTAGTAAATCACAAGACTGCGGTCAAGCCAGCCGCGGTTTGAAAATACACGATCAAGCCAGCCACTTAAAAAAGTGTGTCCGCCTGTTACGATAATTTGTGGATCAGCAGAAAGAGAACGCGCTTTCAGAGCGCACGAGTTGCATCTATCTATCTATCTATCTATCTATCTATCTATCTATCTATCTATCTATCTATCTATCTATCTATCTATCTATCTATCTATCTATCTATCTATCTATCTATCTATCTATCAAATTTGTCTTTCTTCCTTTCAAATATGTCTGTCTTTCTTTCAAATATGCCTTTCTTTCTTTCAAATGTCTTTCTTTCTTTCTTTCTCTTTCTCTCTTTCTTTCTTTCTTTCAAAAGTCTTTTTTTCTTTCTTCCAAATATTTATATTATTCTTTCTCTTTCTTTTTTCTTTCTTTCTCTGTCTCTCTGTCAAATTCAAATTCGCTTTATTGGCATGACTTACACAGTTTTGCCCAACTGGTGGCCATTACATGAGCAATGACAAATAATGATATGACAAAATTAAAATAAACACATGGATAATTTTCATATGCAAAAAACTGTAACAAGATGCCATGTTTTGAAATTTTTGATACTTTA
Organism: Zacco platypus; assembly: GCA_038088235.1. Lineage (NCBI taxonomy): Eukaryota > Metazoa > Chordata > Actinopteri > Cypriniformes > Xenocyprididae > Zacco > Zacco platypus. Next base: position 7,735,896 of record CM076083.1, on the reverse strand, counting down.
CTCTATTATCCCTTTTATTTACACTAACGTTGTCTTTAACAATTGTGTATTTCTTTGACTTGTGTTTTCTTTTTTCTTCGTAGGCCACATCTCAAGAAATTTTTATGTAGAGGTTTACTGTATAATAACTTGCAAAAAGCAGATAAAATAAAGTATTCTCTTAGTAGTAAATAAAGTAGTACTCTTTCTAAGTGCCTCTCTTGATTATTGTTTTTTATTACTTTTTACTGTATTAAAATGACAGTTTCTCTTAAATAATTAAATTTCCCATACAGTAGGCATAGCTCATATCAAACCATTTTACTGCAGCATTTTGGAGATATATGTCATTATTCAAATTTGTACTTCACAAGTTCACATTTACATATAATTAAGAAGAGTAAAGGTTTAAGCGTATTTGGCGTGCTGTCCAGGGGGAGGGTTCCGAGCTCTGAATTTTGGCCCGAACCCAGAGTACTCCCCCCCCGGTTGTGATATAAGTAGATGGAACTACAAGTGAGGAGATGGGGTGGAGGAGGGATGCTGGTAAACTCTCAGACGAACAGAGGTGAGTCTGCTGTATTTATACCTCTCGTCATTGATTGAGTTGATTAACTGAATATTCTCCACTTGTGCTGATGAGGTTAATTATCTGCACCTGATCCTCCCGAACTTTGTTAATTAAACATCATATCTATAAAGACCTCATTTCTAATAAGTAGAAAAAGTAATATGTTTCTATAGGGGCAGTGGCGGTTCTACACGGAGGCCTAGAGAGGCCTGTGCCTCTGTAGAGATGTCCCTGGCCACCCCTGTGGCCCCCCTGTACTAACCAAAAAAAAAAAAAAAATTATGAATTTATTATGATTTTACACGCGAGCGCCAAAAGCGGAACTAATGCGACGGAACGTTCTACACAGGTAAATTAGAGCCGGACGGGCCACGTAAGTGACTCGTATCTCGTAAGTGACTTGAGCTGTGTCCGAAACCGCCCACTCCTTCACTCATTCACAGTGGCGGTTCTAGACAAATTTTACTAGGGGGGCCAAGGAGGGGCCAGTGTTTAACCAGAGGGGCACATTAAAAATGGTAACAAATTATATTTAAAGATTATAAACTTTATTTTACTTCACAATCATATAAACATTTATTACAACATTGCACAACATTTGTACAAGAGCGTGCAGGTGCAAAAAAGGTAGGTTCATCAATGTTGATGATTATTATCATTGATTTGTAAAGGATCATGTGACACTGGAGACTGGAGTAATGATTAGAAACATTAGACACAAAATTATTTACAGGAGAAAGCACCATTTTAAGGACATACAGTAGGCCAACAATGAAATTATAATTGAACTGCTTTGGAAATAGTAATAACCTTCTTCATCACAAACCTGATGGTGCAGTACTTGATCCTCATGGATCCCCTTTCTGTCCCTCTGGCTGTTCCTCTCTCTGTCCCATAGGCGGAGTTTGGGGGGGTCTGGGGGGGGCAATGCCCCCCCAGACCAGAGCCAATTAATGCCTGCCTTGTGCTTTGAATATTTTTTTTTTTATTACAGAATTCATGTTTTCTTGTTTTATTTTCTTGTCTTATCTTATTAGTTCTGTGTATAGAATGAGTAAGATATGGCTAATTAATTTTTAATTACTGTATTTAATTTTTTATTACTGTAGCTTTATTACATTCTCCCGCGATTTGCGAATCTCAAAGTATCGCGGTACGTGAGTGGACGCTCTTCTCGTTCTGTTTTACGCGCTGAATGAACAAAATGGACATTCGTCGTTTTTTTAATAAATCCACTACTAAAAGTGTGGAGTTTTCTAATTCTACTTCAACTATCGATTTGACTGCAAATCTATCAGAAGAGAAGATAGTGGACATCTACGCATCTCGGAAAAAGAGGCGGCTTCTTCTGCATTTGGTAAGATATTGTAATGTCTGAAGTAGTTCTATGACAGGTCAAGGGAGGCTCTGTTTATGAACTTTAATCGGAACGAAGAAGAACACACTGTAACAAGCGCACCCGTCTAACACACTCGCTTTTTCTCGCCGCACTTCTGAACTCCCCGTGTTAACCCTATCACTGCCGATGCAAAACAAAACAGCAACTATAAAGAGTCTGTTCTATTCGCTATTCTTTGTATAAAGTCATTGTTCATTGTAAATGTATTTTATATGTATAATGTATGATATATAAATATGATATAAAAAAAAATCTGAGCTCGTGGTCTGCTGGCCTGGTAGGTGCCCCCCCAAGCACAAAAGTGAAACTCCGCCTATGATTTTTTAACGGCGGGGTCGTGAAGCTTTTGCACTGTTTTTGGGGGGCCTTACCCCTCTTAAGTTTGGGAAGCTCTGGTCTATGTGTTACTTTTTATTATGAAAGTGAAAGTCATGACGTATTGTCAAGTATGGTGACCCATACTCGAAGTTTGTGCTCTGCATTTATCCCATTCAAGTGCACACACACAGCAGTGAGTAGTGAACAAGTTTTACGTGGTAACAACCGTACGCTCAATATTCTTCCGTATGTTCGTTTCATTAATGAGGCCCAGTATATCCAGGTATTTTCAGGGTTTCTATAATCATGGAAAACCTGTAAATATCAGGGAACTTACAATTGTGATGTTATGGAAAAATCATTAATTACTTTTATGTATTTTATTTCTAGGATGTTTTTATTCATCACACAAATTCCAATATTTTAAAGAGTTTCATGTTGCACTGCATTAAAACACATTGTAAAGGTTAAAATAAATCATGCAATTATCACATCTGACCAGTGAGAAACAATTATGTGTTGCAAATCCCCGCACATTTTAAGAGTCACATTTTTAGGCCAGTTGGGATTCACCTGATTATTTCAATGAAGTGTGTCCCTATGGGAATTTTTGCTCAATAATTATTATATAATAATATCATATTGTCACGATCAGCAACTGGAGTGCCGTTGTTAACCACCAGAGGGCACTCCATCCCAGACTGTGGCTATTCAGTCTTGGACCACATTCCCCATTATACTCTCCTCATCACTCATTTGTCATTAACTCATTTGTCCCAACCTATATAAACCATATTCACTCTGTCATTTACTGTGAGGTTTTGCCATATACACTACATCTCTGAGAAGATTCATGTGTCTTTTTTTTTTTTAATTTCCTCCTGTCTTTTGGATTACCCTTTTGCCTGTGTTTTCTGCCTGGTTGCTCATTTGAATTGCTTTCCTGTGTTTTATTGCTATTTACCAATTGTTTACCAAGTGTTTTTATTAGTGATTTGAGAAACGAGCTTCGAATCAATTGAACCTTCGCAAAATGATTCACTGTTTTGAAGCGTTCAAAACACCACAATCTGGCGACACCTGCTGGTCAGAACAGTGTAAATGCAACAAAACCTCAAGCCTAACATGCATAAAGATCACCTTTTACAAACCCATTGCTAATGTTTTATTGAATATATAATTTATCAGATGCAATCAACTAATCATCTAATACCATTAAATATCGTTTCTGTATAATATGTATTCTTTTATCAATTTTCAAGACTTGTTTTGTTTGTTCTATGGGTGTGTCAGTTAAACAGAGACTATGTTATTCCTTTTAATTATACAAATACCTCATTAAAACGTCTACAAATGTATAAAACTCGTCAGAGATCAGGTAATAGATACTTTGACACTTGATATTCAGATAATAGACATAGATGCTTGTTCAATGATTCGCCGCTGGGGGGCGATCTCAGGGATCCGCATTCATTGGGTTCACGGAGATCGCCTCCCAGTGGTGAAACATTAAAATTTTGAAACGTTTTGAAACAGTTATGACTGAAATCCCGTGATCTGAACCGAAACAAATGATTCGTAAAGCTTCGAAGCAGTGTTTTGAAATTCGCCATCACTAGATATTGTTGAAAAGTCATTATTTTGTGTTTTTTCTGGCACATGGTGTGAGAAGGTAAGATTATTTGCTTTAGTAATCATATTTAAAATGAAATGAACTGTAAATGAAAAAAAATGTGTGTATGAAGGTGTAGAGAGGCCTTTTGTCAGGTTTTATGAAGTTTTTTTTATTTTGCATGTTCAGAAATGAACTTTTTTTTGCGATAAGGGGTACTTCAAGGATGTCTTGGATAACACCTCACATTGGCAAATAATGTGTGACAAGAAGGGAAGATGCAGGAACACCCAAAGTGACGTGCAAAAGTGTAACGTACACCTCTATTTCACAGCAGAGAAGAACTGCTTCTTGAAGTTTCATACAAAGTGTGATCTTATAACATGATCTGATAATACACACTACAAGATATCAAATCCAATATATCAATGTGTTTTTCTCTTTTTAATTTCTTGACATTTTTGAAAAGATTTGTGATTTTTTAATTGCATTGCCTTATGATAATTTTTCTCTATGATTCTGTACTATTATTGAAAAAAATATTTTGGGAAGCAGGGATCAAACAAATGTTTTATCAATAAAATATTACCAAATGAACCTTTTTTTCATGTGCCATCAAAATGTGTACAGTAGAGAGTTAAATGAATTGTACTAAATTGCACTAAATATATTTGAAGTGGTCCTAATTTCACACAATTTCAATATATTAATTTGCAAATAGCTTAAGATTGATCTTATGCATAAAATACACTGAGTACACTTAAAGTTGTTTCAAAGTACATTTAATATGCACTTCGAGTGAATGAATTTTTTTACATTAACCTGAAGAAATCCTCCAAATTTCCACTTGTTTCAACACACCGATATGATCAGAAATTCCACCCTCTTATAACAATTACCAGGAAGTGACTAATGAAACAGTCATTCAGAAATTGGAAGTGAAGTTTGGAAGGGAAGTGAAGTTAAGATTGCTGGAGCTGAAACAGAGAAAATGGCTTCACCATCTAAAGATGAACTTTCTTGTCCCGTGTGTCATGAAATCTACCAGGATCCTGTTCTTCTGTCATGTAGTCACAGTTTCTGTAAAGAGTGTCTTCAACAGTTCTGGAGAATCAAGGAAACTCAGGAGTGTCCTGTCTGCAGGAGAAGATCCTCAAGAGATGATCCTCCAGTTAATCTGGCATTAAAAAACTTGTGTGAGTCGTTCCTGAAGGAGAGAAATGAGAGTCGTTCATCAGGATCTGAGGAGATCTGCAGTTTACACAGTGAGAAACTCAAACTCTTCTGTCTGGAGGACAAACAGCCTGTGTGTTTAGTGTGCAGAGATTCACAACAACACGACAATCACAAATTCAGACCCATCGGTGAAGCCGTTTCCTCTTACAAGGTAAGGTTTATATCTGAGGAAAAAGATGCTCACAAACATACACATTTCTTTGCAGAATTTTGCTCATATTGTTTATTACATACATGGAAATCTTTGGTTTGGTCTTATAGACCTTTTCTCATTAATTTTTAGGAGGAGCTCAATACAGCACTGAAGTCCTTACGAGACAAACTGAAACGCAATAAACACATTAAAGGAGAGATTGAGAAAACGGTTGACTACAACAAGGTGAGGATTGATTAAATTTGATTAGAACTGCTGAATTTTTTTTTTCTGACATAATTGACCCTTCACCAACAGTTTGATTGACAGGCGATCTAACCAATCATAACCCCGATTCCGCCATTTTGTCAGACAAAGCAGTCAGGGGAGTTAGTAGATTAACGTTGGTGAAGTTGAACTTGAAAAATTATGAGTACTCACGTCTTTCCACACTTGAAACAACATTCCTTCTGATGTTCATTCATGTTTATTTGATGCTATAAATGAACTAGTATGAAGAGATGATCGGTTCACGAGCCGCTTCAAGGAGCTACAGCGATCTGTATAACAATGTAAATTACATAATTACATAAGGTCATTTATAGCATAGTATATGAAATTATCTTAAAATCGCCGTAGGGCCATCGGTGAGAGATGTCCTGTCCCAAATGGCACCCTAAACCCTCACGGTCTTCCTCTGAGTCCACACTTTCATGACATAATGCCGCTTTAAATCCTCTATGTTGCTTGTACCATTGAGGGCGCATAATGGCCACAAGGGAGGCGCTCGCGAGTACCCTTTTGAAAGCTAAAATGACGAATGGGACACTCTACGGTCTCGTGGACTTAACGGACATATGCATGCAGCGGCCATTATAAGTCCACAAGACCGAAAGTGCACATGAAGTGTGCGATTTGGAAAAGGGCCAGAGAGAACTCTGATTGGCTTTTAAGTTTAGTGAACAAGTAAGTGCACAAGAATAACAGCAAAACAGTGATCTAAGTGAAAACGGGACAGACGGAAGACTGTTCTAATTTTACGTTATCCTACCTCAGTGTTCCTGGGCGAATATTTTAATATTAACATTAGCAGAGTTGGACGATTATTGATTGTTTACAGTTTGTGTATCTGAAGCCTGCAGTGCCGGTTTTCCTTTCTGAATGACGAATATATAAGAAATATAAAATTAAAAAACACAGATTTTCACCACTAGGCCTCATCAGCATGTTGCGTTTAAAGCACTTCAAAACAATGAATCGTTTCGCAAAGCTCAATTGATCCAAAGATATTAAAAGTGTTGTTTTTCCAATCGCTACACAGGGGCACTCACTATTAGAAATGATATAATCTTTATTAAGAGGTATATTTTGCTTAATCGCAAAACAAACAAACAAAAAGTAGCCCAATGACCATGTCCCAAGTATCAAAACTCAAAATATGCCACTCCCATACAAATTTTATTGTCATTGTTATACAAATTGAAAACCAATGGTGGCCCTCGATCTTCACAAAACTTAACATCTAGCACAGTTTTATCTTTGGTAGAATATATTTAAATACAAGCAGTTAATATGAAACGAGATCGCTGACCTGGGTCAACTGTAACTCCCAAGCCTCACCAGATAATGGGACATTCTTAGTTGCATCCATCATCATTGTCCCCTCCTACCCTGAATGTCAAGTCCAATTAGAACAAAATAATAGATTAAAACGTTCTCATGTGCTGTGCTGGGGACCCTCGCGGGGTTTTTCTAATATGACGTACAAAACCCTATTTGAACCTCATTGGCCACGACTTCTGGGCTCATCTCTCACTGAGCATATTTCTTATAGATATATTTATTTTATGGCTGTCAATTTAATGCATTAATTAGATTAATTTATTAGTTACAGTAAAATAACGCATTCAATTTTTTATGCAATTGACCCTTCGCAAAGACTCGCCCGCTTTAGTTACTGTTGCTATGCCCAACAACCCATGCGCTCTCACGTCACACATCATGTTCTCACACAGTGAAAAATACATTGCGGAGCAAAGAAGACACTGACAACGTGTGAAACAGTTTCACATTTAAAATATTGTAATTTTTTAAAGAAGTTTAAACAATAAATGGCGTATAGTGTGTCTTTAATGTGTCGTGACAGATCGCTGTAGCTCCTCGTGAACCGATCATCTCTTCATACTAGTTCATTTATAGCATCAAATAAACATGAATGAACATCAGAAGGAATGTTGTTTCAAGAGCAGAAAGACGTGAGTACACACAATTTTTCAGGTTCTACTAACTCTACAAACATCTACTAACTCCCCTGATTGCTTTGTCAGATAAAATGGCGGATACAGATTTATGATTGGTTAGATCGCCTGTCAATCAAACTGTTTGTGAAGGGTCAATTAACGCACTTGCCCTGCCCCACAACTATGCAGTTCATCTGACATTTCATACAGTTGACTGATTATGAATATGATGCAGGGCAACATCTCACTGCGCAATGAAGCCTATAGAATGCAGTCAGAAAGTCCCTAAAATAAAAGATATGGGTGCAAAGATGCCTCTGTTTGAGTTTTTGTCTCATATTTAGATCACAAGTTAAGCAATATCCCATTATACGAGTGCAAATGCAATACTGATTTTATACAACAGTTCAGTAATAAGCAGTTAATATTGTGTTATTTTAGATAAAACATCAATTTTGCCAATGTCATCCGTCTGTAGCACCACTTCATGTTCAAGATGCTTGAAGAGAACCATTTATTTACTTCACTCCTGAACAAATCCAGCCGTTTGAATGAATCGAATGAATTCATCAAGACATTTACCACCACCTACTGGCAGTTTTAGTTTCTTATTATATAGTTATTCTTATTATCTTATTTTATAGTTCACACAAAAATGAAAATTCAGTCATCATTTACTCAACCTCATGGTCTAAAAGTTTCTATGTTGAATCAAATTAAATATTTCTTTCTGAGGCTACTTTTTGTAATGTCTATTTGATGCTTTACAATAATGACTTAAAATTATCTTTATTCAAAATTGATGTGCAGTTAAATTCCGATTAATTAATTGCCACATCATTTAATTAGTTAGATTAAACATTTTAATCACTTGACAGCCCTATTTATATAACATATTTATAACTTTTTAGATCAACTATAAATCCAAAAACTCTTTTTAATATTATCAATGCAGCTATCAACCCTCCTGTCTGCTCTTTCCCTGAAGTGTCTCCATCTTTGTGTGAGGACTTTAGAATCTGGTATCATACCTGATTCGCTTAAACACGCATCAGTCTACCCACTGCTCAAAAAACAGAACTTAGACCCCACAGTGTTAGCCAATTTTAGACCTATTTCAAATTTGTCTTTTATTTCTAAGATCTTGGAGAAAATAGTCCTCCAAACTACAAAGTTTCTTAGCTGATAATGCAATTTTTGAAATATTTCAATCTGGTTTTAGAAAACATCACTCTAAGGAGACTGCTTTGTTGAGGGTTTTTAATGATATACTAATGACCTATGATTCAGGTGACCATGCTGTTCTTGTGCTTTTAGATCTAACTGTTGCTTTCGACACAGTAGATCATGCTGTTCTTATTGCCCGGTTGGAACGGTGTGCAGGCATCACAGGCAGTGCACTTGAGTGGTTTAAATCGTATTTTACCAACAGAAGTTTTTCAGTGAAGATAGGACAACTGTTAGAATCTTTTTCTTCGTCGAAGTAGAGACCAGGAGATCTTGGGATATCTTTTAAGCAGAAGTTGCTCTTTATTGAGAAAACGTGCATTGCTGTAGTCATCCAAGTCTCTTCTAAGCTAATGTACATTGCAGTTTTAAATACATTCACAATCTAGGTGGAGACAATGGGTGGAGACAAATGTCCGTTCCCGGCATTTCCCCAGCCTTGATTTAATCAGCATAACAGTGTCATTCAAATGCAGGGGGTGCTAATCAGATCAGTCTGAAGGGGGTGCTAATCAAATCAGTCTGACAGTATAGCCCATACCTTCACATTATAATAGAGACAAAAGGTACAGCTGTTCCTTAAACTTGTCATGCCAAATAAACAGGAAGATGCCCACAGATCAAATGTTAATTTCTGCCTGACTTAATCCCCTTAGACTGTAACACAAAATGTAAAAACCACCTTGTACATAACTTTTTATAAATTTGTAATCCCACACAACATACTGTTAGTAATGCTGTGTTATCTTGTGGGGTTCCTCAACGGTCCATTTTGACCCCCCTTCTTTTTTCTTTATACATGCTTCCACTTGGTTCCATTTTTAGAAAACATGGGCTGTCATTCCATTGTTACGCTGATGACACCCAAATTTATCTGCCTTTAAAATGAAATTCTTATTGTTTGAATACTCTCATGACATGTTTGATGTAAAGGCCTGGCTGTCTTCAAACTTTTTGAATTTCAATGAGAGTAAAACAGAAATTATAATTTTTGGACCCTCTGATTCCTCTACTACTCCTAAATTAAATTTTGGGGGTTTGTCCACTTGCTTGAAGTCCTTGGGGAGAGTGACACTACAGTCGCTGGGAACAAAACACATACAATCCTCACTGACAGATAACGCGTGCAAATCCCCGACGTGCTTTGCTGAAGCGAGGGCCAGAAGGAGAGCGGTTTTCAGCGAGAGCTCCTGAATGGCAGCAAACGGCAGCAGACTCCAAAGGCTCAAACGGAGGAAGAGAGAGTGCTTACAGAACCAAAGCTAGGTCCCACGGCGGCACAGAAGGCTACTTATCGATTGACTGGCCACCGGTGCATGAAACGAAGCAATAGCAGCTACCTAAACTTTCAGCATGGGGGGCAGACTGTCCAGTCTGTGCTGCAGAAAACGTAGAACATCCGACACTGGGCAGTTAAACGGGTTGATGAGAAGCTCACAGCACCATTTTACAAACACTTGCCATTTAAAAGTGTAAAGGCGTCTAGTGGATGGTACGCGAGACTCCGTGAGTGTGGAGAGGACACGAGGAGGCAAGTCGCTCAAATCCTCTAACGGCCCTGAAGCATCCACACATGAAGTTTCCAAAGCTCCGGGTTGGGATGCCAAATCACACCTTTCGCTTGTGATAATAAATCCGCTCTTAGCGGGATCCGCCATGGAGCGACTGTCAGCATTGAAATTGGAAACCATGGCTGGTTCGGCCAGTTTTGGGCGACGAGGATCACTAATGCTTTCTCTTCCCTGATTTTGCATAGCACCAATGGCAGAATTTTCACCGGAGGGAATGCATAGAGCTTGGCTCTCGGCCAGCTCAATGTCAGAGCATCTCTCTGGAGCGAGGAGTGAGACATTGAGAAAAACAGCAGGCAATGTGTGTTCTCGTTAGTCGCAAACAGATCCACTTCTGCTGTCCCGAACCGGGACCAGATCTTCCTCACCACGCCGGGGTGAAGTCTCCACTCTCCCTGAGGAATACCGCTCCTCAAAAGTCAATCCACCCCGTGGTTTAGACAGCCGGGGATATACGTCGCTCTGATGGAGAGAAGATACCGATCTGACAACAAAAGGAGGCGTTTGGCCTGCTTGAAAAGAATTCTGAATCTGATACCGCCTTGGCAATTTATGTACGAGACCACAGACCTGTTGCCGGTGCGAATCAGAACATGCTGCTGCTCTAGCTGAGGTAGAAAAGCTTCCAACACCAGGGAGACCGCACGTAGCTCCAGCCGGTTTATGTGCCACTCCCTCAGCGACTCTGACCAGAGGCTTGACACTGGTGAGCCCACACAAACTGCACCCCACCCTGAGGTAGACACGTCCGTCGTGACCACTATGCGTTTTGTCATTAAGCCCAGGGGTACCCCCGTCTGTACATGTCCAGGTTGCGCCACGGTTTCAGAGCCCTGATGCAGCTGTGATTGACCGGGATGCGCACGTGGCCTGATGCCCATGATCTCCACGGGACTCGAGCCTTGTGCCTGTAGGAGGAGACCCAGATGGCAGACCGAGGAAGCTGACGCCATCAATCCCAGAAGTCTCTGGAAATCCTTCAGTGGGACAGATCTGCCCGGTTTGAAACGGTGCAATGTAGAAATTATGGTGACCACGCGCTGATGAGAGAGGCTGGCCCTCATTGCTATTGAGTCGAAACACACTCCCAGATAGGTTATCGACTGACATGGGGTGAATACACTCTTCTGTGCATTCACCCGTAACCCCAGACTTTCCAGATAGCTCAAGAGTGCTTCCATGTAACCTACCAGCACGCCTCGTGAATGAGCTAAAATCAGCCAATCGTCCAAGTAATTTAGGATACGCATGCCGCTCTCTCTGAGAGGAGATAATGCTGCATCCACACATTTCGAGAAAGTGCGGGGGGCCAATGCCAGGCCAAACGGAAGTACCGTGTACTGGTGTGCTTGGCCTGTGAACGCAAATCTCAGGAAGCATCTGTGACACGCCACTATTTGAATGTGAGAGTAAGTGTCTTTTAGATCCACCGACACAAACCAATCCCCCGGGCGAATTTGGGCTAGGATCTGTTTTAATGTAGTCATTCTGAACGTGCGCTTGTGCAGGGCTCGGTTTATGGGTGTCAGATCGAGAATGGGGTGGAGGGCGCATCTTTTTTGGGGATGTCAAAATAACGTCTGTAGAACCCCATTTCCCGTTTGCTCGGAGGGACGTGTTCTATCGCTCCTTTCGTGAGCAAACTGTGAATTTCTCGTCTTAAAATCTCGGTGCATCTGGGTACCATTAGTGACAGCGGTGTGGTCTGAGGCTGAACTGAAGAGAATACCCGTTTCGATTACGCCAAGTAGCCAACGAGGAATACCTGGAATGGCTCTCCAAGTGTCCAGGGAGAGAGATAGCGGCCGTATTAGATCGTTGTCTAATTCTGGTGATACTGAGCGCGCTGCGCGCGTGCTTAGCTGCCGCGAGCCGGTTGAGGTGATACGCTGCGGCGTCACACTGCTCTGAGACAGGGTGCGATGCGCGGGAAAGAGAAGATGAGGAGAAGAAAGCTGTTTTTGTGAGGGGATATGCATTTTTATTGACATATTCACATAAACATCTCTTTCTCATGGCCTTCGCGCGCTTTTGTGCCTCGGCAAATATTCGATGACGGACTCCCATGGCGTTGCCAAAGAGGCCGGAGGGAGTGATGGGAGCGTTAAGGAGGGTCTTACGGTCCGCATCCTTCAGGTCAGCTAGGGTGAGCCACAGGTGCCTGTGGAGGACCACCATAAACCCCATAGCGTGGCCAATGGCCTGGGCAGAATGCTTTGTCGCCATGAGGTCAAAGTCTGTGGCCGCACGCAGGTCTCTCACCACCTCCGCGTCGAGACCAGCGTCATCCAGGGACTGCAGATGCTTTGCCTGGAATACCTGCAGCACTGCCATGGAGTGGAGTGCTGAGGCCGCTTCCCCCGCAGAAGCGTAGGCCTTATCAGCCAGATGAGCCGTGAACCTGCACGGTTCGGATGGCAGGCTCAGATCCGACCCCAAGGAGGCAGCTGATGGGCACAGGTGAGTGGCAACTGTTTCCTCGATGGGGGGAGTGCGCACGTAGTCATGGGACTCCGCATCATCCACGTGGGAAAAGAAAGCGTGGGTGGAAGCATGGATGTGCGCCAATTGGGGTGCAGACCACGACTTAACCACATGACTGTGAACGTCTGCGAAAAAGGGGGTCCTCCTTTTTGGAGCGGCATGGCGGCGGCCCGACTGGAGTTGCCAGGAGTCCAATTTACTCCTGGTTGGCTCGTCTGGGGCCTTCCACGTGAGGTCTAACTCAGCCACCACTTTTTCCAGCACCCTCATGAACTCCTCGTGGAGGTCTACAGGGGCTTGGACCTCTGGGCGGTCAGACTCAGATGCCGCCCAATCCTTCTCGGAAGCGGATATTGTCATTCTGCTGCGCCGAAAGAGAAAAAGTCAGCTACGGACGCGGGAGGGTGGAAGGCCTCTCCTGTGAACACCACCGGAGAATGGGGAGACGGAAGAGGGCGGTGAACCCATGTATCTCCTCCATCGTCATCGTAATCGTCATCGTCGTTGATGTGAGCGGGGCCCACCAGCGGCTCGCTGGCAGCAGTGGGCCTAGGCTCCTGTGAGAGACCGTGCGTCTTCCCTTCTGGCTCTAAGGATGGGAGCTGGAAAATCAGTGCAGTGGGAGCAATTCCCAGAGTCCGAGAAGGCTGCTTCAGCGTGGGCCAAGCCCAGGCAAGCCACGCAGTGCGGGTGGTTATCGGGTGGGTCGACGGGGCCCGCACAGATGCTGCAGAGGGAAGCCATCGGATGCAACGAAGAGATGAATCCTCGGATAGCAACCTCAACGACAGCAATACGATGAGCAAGAAGGAAGAGATTCTGAGGTAATTGCCGCTCTCCTTGCCTTTTATACTGCCTATTACCGCCAGTATTGCATGCGATTTGCATATAGAGCAGCAATTGGCCAGTTTTTCTAACTGCCGTTAGCCTATAATATTTCAACATTTTGGAAGGAAAGGGATTTCCCGCAGCATTTTACGCAGTGTCAAATTGACCACTCTCGAAAGGGAACTTTCTTTTTCCAGCTCAGACTTTTATCAAAAGTAAAGTCATTTCTTTCTTTTAAAAATTTTGAAGAAGTAATCCATGCTTTTATTTCTTCACGGTTGGATTACTGTAACTCTATTTACATTGGGATTAGTCATTCAGCTATGTCCCGATTACAAGTAGTCCAAAATGCGGCAGCGAAACTTTTGATGGGTGCACGGACACGTGATCATATCACTCCTATTTTACGTTCCCTACACTGGTTACAGAATGGATTTTAAAATTTTACTTCTCATTTATAAATCCCTATATGGAATGGCTCCACCTCACCTTTCCACCCTTTTGACTGAACACCATCCAACAAGGTCACTCCGGTCATCAAATCAGAGACTCCTGTCTCTCCCTAAATCTAGGTTAAAATGTAGGGGGGACCGTGCCTTTTCTATAGTTGGTCCAAGACTCATTTCAATTAGACAGGCTCCATCTCTATCTGCTTTTAAATCTAAGTTGAAAACCTTGTCATTGTCTTTTATTTTTATATTTTAATTCTGAAGCACCAATTTTAGTCTATTTTATGGTATGTTTTATAATTTCTTTATTGCTTAATAATTTGACTTTTTACTTATTGTGTTTTTTTGTTTTTAGCTATTGTATAGCACATTGGACAACATAGTTTGTATTTAATTGTGCTAATTTAATATGGCAACATTTTTAAATTGCCAAAGCCAAAAACTTTAGAGATAAAAATCAAATATTTTCTTCAAAATTAAATTAAAATTTAAGGATAGTCATACTTTAGTTTCATGTGGCTTTGAAATTAAGTTATTTCACAATTTTTCAAAATGCTCTGTAACTGTGCACTGAATATTATTTCTGACATTGCAGAAATTCAACTCAGCAAAGTACAGGCATGAGAGGTAAGAAATAACAATGCTCATTAAATAAGACTAAGCAAAAAACTATAGCAAAATCCCTTAATATTAAAATTTCTTTCACAACCTTAATATTATAAAGCGACGAGAATACTTTTTGTCCGCCAAAAAAACAAAATGACGACTCTTCAATAATATCTAGTGATGGCCGATGTAACAACGTCAATATGTGTATGTGTAGGAAGGAAGAGGACGGGGTCGGGTTGGGCTGCTACTGCTGTAACTTTTCAGTAAACCAAACCATAAATTGAAATGTATGCATATTCAGTATATATTAACAAAATAAAATGCATGGGAGAAATTGTTTCTCAAAACACTGAGTTTTTATTTCTAAGTGATCAATTTGGTATTCATTTACATTATAAACAGAAATGCAAGAGGGTAGAAATAGTGTATTTCTTTTGTTTTCCAAGTGACCAATTAATAAATAAGTGCTTTCACACATGATCACTGGGAAATTAATGTGGAATTTAAATGGCAGTGATTTCTAAATGTAACACAAGTGCTGTTAGTTTTGAGTGATGTGTCTAGTGTCTAAAACAAGCCTTTTGCAAAAGCTAAACAGATTTTTGTTTAGCTTTTGCAAAAGGCTTGTTTTACAAATGCAAACTGAGTGTGAAGCATATTATGTGCGTGCAGTTTTATACACTGGATCTGACGAGTAGGTGTACGAGTGAATGCTTTCATGTACAACTTATAATTCATGTGATGCAATATAGTGAAAAAGAAAATAGTTTTTACTATATTTATATACTATATTCACTTTTGTTTTAATGTACACCAGCCTAATTAACTCTTTATCAACTAATTAAAACTTTATCAACCATAACTTTAACTCACTAGTAAATAAAAATGTTTGATCCCTGTTCATTGATCAATTTGTCGTTTACATGCTCTGTCATGTAATTTTAGGTAAACCTACAATTCATATATTTCAATAGTGAAAAGTATATGCAGTTTTACTACATTTCTATGTAAACCATCTAAAGATAAATCAATCAGTATTGAGTCATTTACTCATCACTGCTAACTCATTACTATAAAATAACAGAATATATTCTGTCCTAGATTCGTGTTCCGTCTACGCAACACTGACAGATAGCTATAGTGCTGTAGTACTCGAGTCCGGACTCGAGACGTTTTTTTATTGTCTCGGACTTGTCTTGGACTCGTTGGTATTTGCACTCGGACTTGTCTCGGACTTGGTCATTGGTCTCGACCGAGTCCAGCACTATATGAGCGCGCTTGATCAGAAAATTCACAACACATCTAGAATGGGCATTGACATTGGTCGCCTGTTGTAAAAAGGTTAATTCCAGTGGTTGATTCTGATTGGTCTATAGCTGTGTTTTTTTTAAATTTGTTTTGTTTTTCACGATGAAACACGGCTTCACCCAACGGTTCTGCCTATCACTGCACAACACCCTGAGCAAGCACTCTTAGCAACGTAAACATATGTTTGTTCTCAATTGTCATTGTCATTGAAGCTTACTGTATTATGGGAGATATATCGAGTGACCGAGTGTATTAACTTACCTGCATTCAGATTTCGCATTTTCCTTCAGGCCAGTCCTATGTTCATAATAAAAAAAATGTTCGAATGTCCGCTGCGATCTTGTCCTTTAAACAGTTAACGGGTTTCCCGTGCTCTGCTGACACTAAGCATTTGTCATTTGCATCTTTTCATGTTCAGATTCAGAAGTTTCAAATATAAAAGTTTTTGACTGAGTTACTTGCTCAAGACAATCTTTGCCACCATCTAATGGCTTCAAATATGTAACCTTTGTCACTGTTTAAGGTCAGGGACTAACTTGTCCAGCGGAAGGATCGCTTTTAATGATTTTGCTAAATCTCATCTGTGTAGCTTGTTATTTGTTACATTTCCCATTGAATGTTAATAAAAACACTGAAAATGTGAAGTTGCACTTCAGCTTTATGTGACTTGAGTGAAATTGCTATACCTAAACTATATAAAATGGCCTAATTTGATTCTGCAGTGTTGTTACTCTGCACATGATTTTTGATCATTACAAATAATAATGCAAAATGATTATCTTAGAATAGATGTGCTGTTTCTTGCATCACATAAATTATCAATAGTTAAGTCTGTGGTCTTGAAGAGGATTTTTTTTTTCTGTTTCATTTGGACTCGGTCTTGACTTGGACTCGAACCTCTTTGGACTTGGACTTGACTTGGACTCAAACCACTTTGGACTCGGTCTTGACTTGGACTCGACTAGTCCTGGACTTGGACTTGTCTTGGACTCGACAAAGGTGGACTTGACTACAGCCCTAGATAGCTAACAGGAGTAAGAAAAGGGGCAGACGCAGGAGTAAAGTTGAGAGTTTTACTGTATTGTTCTTTCCTCTTCTTTTCTCTTTTTTGTAAAACTGAAACATGAAAAGATTACAAATGTCTTGTTACAAAATGTTCTCAAAATAAACTAATGAATTTCCATTGTTCACAAACATTCTCCGAACACATATACCAAAAGCTACTACAGCTCTGCATAGTGTTATTGTCGCAAACAAATTGACATCACTGTAGAATAGTTCGTTTTTAAACTTAAACTTATGGATTACATATATATATATATTATACAAATACTGAAAAGAGGTAATAAACTTACAGGCAAAGCCTTTCCAAGGCACAAAACGTAAAGGAAATAGAGAGCTTTCGTCTAACCACATGGAAAGAATTTGGAACACTGCGGTTATTTCCTGGTTAACCTCTAACCCAAGTCACATGAACTAAACTGACCATTAAGAAAACAGCTCACAGTCATCAATGTTCTTTGCTGTTACACCAAACTGCCACAAGATGGTGCTAAGAGATAACAAACAAATGTGTGCCATAACAGAATAAGTTCAAAGAGATTCATTTAAAATGGTTTTAAAAAATTTGTTGTTGTTGTTGCAGTATAAAACATTTGCACAATTTTCTCAGTATGGCTCTGATCTTCAGTAGGTGTCAGAAATGAGGAGTCATTTTTGGGTCTTCCAGAAAGACAGGGTGGGCGACAGTTGTCCAGGAAGGAAGGAAGGATGATTCTTAGCTTTGATCACTTAATAATAAAACATTATTACATCTATCTTGACTCACTTTGAATTGTTTGACACATTTCAAACCAATCACATCCACAGACAGGGATTGGACTGCATGCATCTCAAATCAGGTACACACTTTTTACATAAATCATGGCAGCGCGTGCACACGCAGCGGCTTCTCTCTCTCCCGACAGATTGGTGTTTTTGTGTTTTTTTATCTTGTGAGTCACAGTGTTTTTGTACGTACTCGCCGCGTCCATCTGTCTGTAAACGCACTTACAGTCGTGAGTTTCTGCTCAAGGGAGGAAAGACCACAGTCTTAAATCCAAATTTGACGCTCATACAAGAGCTGCGGGACCCTGGTCTTCTCCGGAGGCCCACGCCATCACCGACCCCCACTACTGCAGCTCACCCACAGTGGAGGTGCCACAAGCAGCGTGAGAGGAAACAGAAAAGGGGGAAGCACAGAGGTATCCGGATTAGGCTAGTGGTTAACCCACACAAGCCAGCTATCCCAACTATCGTTCTGGCTAACGTGCGCTCATTGTAAAATAAACTGGACGATCTCCGACTTCTACGCTCAACTCTTAAGAGATTGTTTTGTTTTTGTGTTTACGGAAACATGGCTCAACAACAGTGTTCCGGACTGCGCCATTCAGCTCAACCAGCTAACATGCCATCGAGCGGACAGAGTGTTCGTAGAGGGAGGTAAGACCCGCAGTGGCGGACTTTGTGTTTACACAAATGATGCGTGGTGCCGCGACACTGTTGTGGTCTGCAAACACTGCTCACCCCTGGTGGAGTTTATGATTATCAAGTGTCGGCCGTTTTATCTACCACTAATACTTGCTGCTGTATACATTGCCCCCAGGTCCAAAAATAACAACAGGAGTGAGGCACTGAATGAACTTTATCAGCACATCAGTGAGCAGCAGACAGCCCACCCAGATGCTTTTCTCATCTTGGCTGGGATTTCAATCATGCAGACTTAAAGAGTGTATTTCCTAAAATATGCCAACACATAGACTTCCCAACACGTGGAAATAACACCCTGGACTTTGTCTACACCACACAGAGAGGAGCTTACAAAGCCCTTCCCCTCCCCCACCTTGGTGCTTCAGACCACATCACTGTTATGGTAATGCCAGCATACAGACCGGAAACCGGCCAGTCTGGCCAGAAGGGTCATCAGAGGCACTTCAAGACTGTTTCGACATCACTGACTGGGACATGTTTAAAAAGGCTGCCACATATCACAACAACACAGACCTCCAGGAGTACTCAGAGACTGTCACTTCCTACATCACCAAGTGCATTGAGGATGTAACAGTCACAAAGACCATCACCGTCTGGCCCAACCAAAAACCGTGGCTGACAGGGGAAGTCTACAGACTTCTGAAGACTCGCAATCCTGCCTTCAGAGCTGGAGATGAAATGGGCCTGAGGACAGCTAGGGCCAACCTGTCACGCGGAATCAGGAAGGCTAAGAGACACATCGTTTCAGCGACAGCAGAGACACCAGGAGCCTGTGGCAGGGGATTCAGACCCTCACAGACTACAATCCCTCATCACGGACCTGCGACAGCACCACCCCCCTGCTGAATGAGCTGAACACTTTCTTCACTCTCTTTGAGGCACACAACAGCACCACTGCACAGAAGACTCCACCTTCTACCGAAAACCAGGTGTTGACACTGTCCACAGGCAGCATGAGAAGATCCCTCAGCAGGGTCAATGCACGCAAAGCTCCAGGTCCTGACAAAATTCCTGGACGTGTATTGAGAGACTGTGCAGCGGAACTCACTGATGTCTTCACAGACATCTTTAACACTTCACTGAGACAAGCTGTTGTCCCCACATGCTTCAAAGCAACCACCATCCTTCCAGTCCCAAAGAAATCATCTCCATCCTGCCTCAACAACTACCGCCCAGTCGTACTTACTCCCATCCTTATCAAGTGCTTTGAGGGGCTAGTCATGCATCACATTAAGTGTGCCCCCCCCCCCTCCTTGGACCCCTAATAATAGTTTGCATATCGGTCAAACCACTTGACCGATGATGCCATCGCCACTGCCATCCATTCAGCACTCACGCATCTGGACAAAAAGGACATCACTTAACATCTCACCCAAAAACTGTTTCAGCTGGGACTCAACACATCGCTGTGCAACTGGCTGCTGGACTTCCTGACTGGGAGACCTCAGACAGTATGGGTCGGTGGTAACACATCAAACACCATCATCATGAACACTGGAGCCCCTCAAGGATGTGTGTTGAGCCCCCTCCTCTTCACTCTGTTGACTCATGATTGCACACCGATACACAACAGCAATCTCTTCATCAAATTTGCGGATGACACGACTGTAGTTGGTCTTATTAGCAATGGTCAGGAGACAAACTTCGGGAGCGAGGTGAGCTGCCTGGTCAGGTGGAGCGGTGACAACAATCTTGCTCTGAATGTGGAGAAGACGAAGGAGATTATTGTTGTCTTCAGGCGAAAGAACACTCAGCATGCTCCTCTGACCATCAACGGTGCGACCGTGGAAAGAGTGAGGAGCACCAAATTCCTGGGTGTACTCATCACAGAAGACCTCTCCTGGTCCGCCAACACCACAGCACTGACCAAGAAAGCACACCAGCGGCTCTACTTTCTCCGCAAACTGAGAAGAGCCAGAGCCCCATCCCCCATCATGTGCACCTTCTACAGAGGCACCATCGAGATCATCCTGACCAGCTGCATCACTGCGTGGTATGGTGCCTGCAATGCGTCCTGCCGAAAAACACTTCAGCGCATAGTGAGAGCAGCTCAGAAGATCGTTGGTGTCTCTCTCCCCTCCCTCCAGGACATCTACAACACCCACCTCACCCGCAAAGCCCTCAACATTGCTGGTGACCCCACCCACCCATCACACAGCCTCTTCAGTCTGCTGCCATCAGGGAGGAGACTACGCAGTCTCCAGGCAAGGACAAGCAGCAAACTGAAGGACAGCTTCATACACCAAGCTGTCAGGGCGCTGAACTCCCTCCTGACTCTGCCCCCTCCCCTCTTCTGCCCCACGCACCTGACCTCTGTGACCCCCCCCCCCCACACACACACACACACATTTACATTTACATTTTTCATCATTTAAAAAAATGTTTTTTATCCAAAGCGACTTACAAGGGGAGCAATTAGGGGTTAGGTTCCTTGCTCAAGGGCACTTTAGTCGTGGTATCGAAGGTGGAGAGAGTGCACCACTAGGCCACGACTACCCATTCATCTACCTCATATTCGTTGTAAGGACCACCCGTCAGCCCAATGGCGGAATCTGACGATCTGGCGAAGGTATAAAGCGTGTATGTCTTTTCAGCGCCCGCGTTAAGTTCACATTAATTTTTATGATTTTAGTTTAAGTTTTACTTTAGCTGCTCGCTCAATCTGACTCCAATTGTAAACGATCTCTAATGGGTAATGTTCCTGATATAACATTAATAGCTGATCGCGCAATTAAATATGAATTAATTTAGATCTTTGATTTTTTTGATTTCTCTTAATTTCAATTGTCCTTTCATTCGGGTGTCTCGTCGCTCATGGACTATGTTCAGCTGAAAAACCACGTCCAACGGTCACAAGCTGGCCAGTTTAGAATCGAAACAGAGGAATTATAGCGTTTACTAAAAAACACAATTATGGAATCGCCAACCTGCTTATTCTCATAAAAATGCCATTCGATTTAGTCACAATACTATAACATGTTAAGTCATAATAGTCAGAAATCCGAAACCTTAATATCGTGCACCCGGCTCCGTATACTACGATTTCAGTATGATCTATCCTGGCAACTAACATTGCGGAAACGAGAGGACCACATAAATCTACCGGTAACAAATGATTTCAGACGAATTCAAAATAAATCAAGATGTAACAATTTATTTAGGTAAAAATATTTCAATGCCAATTACATAATTACACAATTCAAATATAACAAATACATAACATCAGTTACTCAAAAGATTTCTCTAAGAGTACTTAACATTATGCATACACACAGAGATGGTGGATGAGAGTTTTAAAGACATTCACCATCTCTATATGGGGGTTCTGGCTACAGAATGTCCCGTCTTGCTGCTGTGTCTTTTCCCCTAAATACCCAGACCAGAACAAAAGGACTGTAAATATTTATTGCCCCCGCACCTGGTTTTGGGGGAAAGGAGGTGGTTTTCTTGAAGAGAAAAGATAGTAGAATTCTCCTAAGTTTTCAAACTTTCTCATAATACTAGTGACTGCTGTGAAACTGAGACCATTTTACCAATCGCACTGAGACATTTAAAATGATACTAAACATGAAATTGGAAAATAATAGATTCACAAGATACATCATACATAGTACATATGCATTCTTGGAGAACTTCAGTGACTTGAATCAGGGGGAAGGAAGGGAGGGGGGCTGGTCACATAGATGAGTGAGGACAGTAAGGCAGGGTGCTGTCCTGTTCCTTTGAAGTCTTCTTTCCAGATGAGTTTTACTGCTTTATTGCAGGATGCTTGATCTGAGCTTTATCTTAGCAGGAAAACATCGTTGTCTCTCTGAGCATTGGACTCATACACACAGATTAAGGCTCTCATAATTGCACTGTCTATTCAACTGGTTTGTCATCTCCTTTGCCACTTTATCTACACATGTCACTTTACTTATTTATTTCTTGTTGTGTTGTTGTTGATATTGTTTTATGTTGTTATTGTACTGTTGTTGTTGTGATTGTAATGTTACCTGTATGCAACGAGGGTCTGAGTGTAACGGAATTTCAATTCTCGTACGTGCTGTATATATGGTAGAATTGACAATAAAGCTGACTTTGACTTTTGACTTTGACATGGACACACAAACAACTATCACAAAACGTGAAAATAGTCATAGATCATGACAGGAAGGTTGTCATTTTGTCTTATAAACATCTGTTATGTAAAATAGCTTATTCAGGACAGTACTGAATAATAACTTGCAATTTGTATGATCCTCTTTTGTTAAAATTATTAAAATGTTGCATGCTCTGCAAGGGGGCTGAAATTTATGAGCAGAAATGTAGCTTAGGATGATTTTTCACACTGTCAGAGTCGGAGAATCACCAACTGCGGTTTACATTAATTGCCCGTCACAATTTACATTAATGTTTAAATGAAATAAATGACATTAAAATTTAAAGTAATCACTTTGGTAATCTAAAATACTTTTCAGATGTAACTGTAATCTGATTACCACCCATTTTGTGCGCTGACTCTTAGTCTTTTTCACAAAGTGACATTGCCAAATTACTTGTCTGGTCCCTATAATACATGACATATATAATATGTATATGCATTGTTTAAAAGTATTTTATCTTATTTTTATCTGCTTTATTTAACATTCTTATTTATTAAACTCATTTGCATTGTTTCATTCACAGACATTATGGCTGCTGCTGTGCATTCTGAAAACACATCTTCTGCTCAGAAATTCAAGGACCTGTCAGTGTGAAACACCAATCATCAATTTACACCCCCAATAAACATTCCCACACACCCTTCACTTTCTGAATACAAAAACACATGCCGTCATAAACACAGACTGTCCGGAAACGGAACACCAAATGGTCACAGCTGTTGGTCATATAACACACAAGTCTGGAAATGGGAAAGGTCTATTGTCACACCTGTCATGTCATCAATCCTAAAGTCATAAATAATAATGACAGTGGCACCAGGGTATCACTACTGTTGGAAAATGATGACAGACAGCCGATACAAATGCATGCTTATAGTTTAATATCAATCAGAGAAGACAGAGTAAATGAAACCTCTGACTCAATGCCCAACTTGAGCCGAACAAGCTGTGTCATCCCCCAGCCACGAAGTGTTCGAAGTGTTCAGTCTTCTGTCTTGCACTGTTTAAAGTGAACATGTGCAGATGTTACTTCATGGAATATTATTGTTTTTATTATTCTGTGTAAAACATTCACAAACACATTTCAGTTTTGATCACATACCTTGGGAAGTTGATTTTTCCCGTAGCGAACATAAGCAAGTACATGTTCACAGTCATTCATGATTGGGTCCCACCACAAACAATTTTTGTGTAACTCTATAATTTCTTTGATCATATCCTCTTTTTTTATAGGAGTGTATCCTTTCCCGCTGCTGTCCTTGTCCAGGTAGTTAAACACCTCAGGTTTAGCTGAGAATTTACTCAATGTACCAAATTTACACACTGGATCCTCTGATAGTTCTCCACCTATTGGTAGAGATTCAGGGGTTCAGTACAGAACCATTCGTCCTCTATTGTACGAATTATGACATCACAGTTAGAAATAAATGAATGTTTTTATATTTTACATAGCACGGGTGAAAATCAACAAGACTCTTCTTTGTTAGTGTAGCCCACACTTTCCACACATAACGTGATTTTGATCTCTTTAGTCATCATTTTTAGGGCATCCCTGACTGTCAGTGAAGTGAGGCCATTAGGCAGTGGCATCTTTCCTGACCTCTGGTTAAAGTATGCGTCACATCTTCCAAACTGGCTTAGTATAATGCCTGACTTCCATAACAATCTATGACTTATATTCTTATGTATTCTATATGTCTGCCATCACTACCACTACTGCTTCTATCCTCATTGATCTTCAACTTCTTCCTTTCTTACTATAACCTTAATTTCTGATGCACTTCCATCACTATCATCAATACTTTCTGGAAAAAAGTACATCGTTTCCTCTCTGTCTTCTATAAAACTAACTAACATAAACCTAAAACCCAGGTAAAAAGGCTATTATTCTGCTTGCCAGTAATAAACAACAGTGCAGCTACACAGACAAAATCTGTCCCCTAAAAGGACAAAACACAGATTTTTTGGTATTTGAGTTTTTGAATTTACAAAATGCTTATTAAAAATAACCTAAACTTTAGAAAACACATGTGGATGTACAATGAATTTTTATTTTTATTATTATTATTGTTTATGTTTTTAAACGTATATGTAGTTCCTAGTCTAAAATGAACTCACAATGGAGCCTTGACAGCATGTGACCTAAAATGTGCTCATGTCTCCTTCAGCTACATGTTGCCAAAAACGTCAAACACATGGCACATAGATTTTAATTTTATTGGCTGAAGCGAATGTCATGTGTGACCCTGGACTACAAAACCTGTCATAAGGGTACATTTTTTGAAATTGAGATTTATACAAACTTTCCACTGAACAATCTGGAATCTGAGGGTGCAAAAAAATGAAAATATTGACAAAATCGCCTTTAAAGTTGTCTAAATGAAGTCCTTAGCAATGCATATCCACTCACAAAAATATATTTTTGATATACTTACGGTTGGAAATTTTCAAAATATCTTCATGGAACATGATCTTTACTTAATATCATAATTTTTTTTTGGCATTCGATAATTTATTCGATAATTTTGACCCATACAATGTATTGTTGGCTATAGCTACAAATATATCCGTGCGACTTATGACTGGTATATATAAGTATGTATTTTTTGGGTTGAATATTATTATTGTAGTTAAAATTTTATAAATGATGCTACACCATAAAGGGTTAGTTCCTTCAGTCAGGAAAACAGTGTTCTGTTGTAGTTTAATGTAAAATCTTGCTCCAAATGTAAGCATAAAAAGTTTTTTACACTGTAAATGAAATTCTGCTGTGTTGAATATGTCTGTTTACCATATACATGGAAAATGTCCTCATCAATAGATTTTATGTCTTTCAGCCCTTCAACCTTTCCCGTCCCCACGTACACAACCCAATGGACATAGATGGGCAGATGTGGTTTACCCTCGGAGGGAACTTCAAATGAAATTAGATCTCCTAATTGAAACTGAAAGACACAAATTAACTTTGTTTTAGGCAAAAATATGAATATAAATTTCTCAAAGATTTTAACAGCTAATCCTTCATTTTACAGTCCTGTTCCCCATGTACATACTACGTACTTATTATAGTAATTGCAGTAACTGAGTAATAACTAGGTACTAACCCTACACCTGACCTTAACCCATGTAGTTACCTTATGTTATCCAGTCATTTCTTAGGTAAGCACACTGTAAGTACATGTAAGTGCACGTACTGTAAAATGAAGTGCAACTGAGTACATTTATGTTAGAATTCAAAGTTCACATTAAAAAAATGTGTCCGTATTTGTGTGGTCTGGCTAACATCTTACAAACCTTGCAAAGAACAGGAGGAGCCAGTTGAAGAGCAAACATGGCTAAAAATGCTTTTACCATCAATGCCATTATCATATCAGTGCTTGTCCTTCGCTGAATCCAAATTCCTTGAGGCACAGCATTTCATGTTAAGAAAGTAGAGCAAGAAAATTATTTTTGGAACAACTTGTGAATATAAATCACAGTACAGAGTACTATTTACAGCATTCATAGGAACAAATTTGTATTGTTCCTGAGAACAAAGACACAAATATCTTGAAAACTTACCTTTAAGATGCTAGCTAGTATGTGCTGTAAGTGGAGATCACTTGTAAATTGCCATAGGTTGGACTACTTTTAATGTCATGATTATGCAACGTCATGTCTTCAGTTGACTGATAAGAAAATGAGAAGAAAAAAGACTGTTCATTCATCGGTTCATTTTAATAGATTTTGGTCTAGCCGACCACAAGATAAATACAGCTAAATGCAAAACTGACGGATAGTAATACTGGGCTTCTCTCATCAAATATCGTTTTTTTTTATGTCTGTATCAGGAGTCTCCAACTGCTCCTGGAGAGTTACCATCCTGCAGAGTTCAGCTCCAACTACAATGGAGTTATAGTGTTAAATTAATGAACAAGTCAAACTAACAAGTCAAGTGATGATTGAGCATTCGTGATGAAGATTAACAAACAGAATCTCTGAAGGAAAGAGAAATTTATAGAAAAAAAAAGAGATGGGATGAGAGAAACACTGACTTCCAGCCAAAGTCAAGACAAGTCACTTTCATTTGTATAGTGCTTTTTCCAATAGAGATTGTTTCAAATTTCAAAGCAGCTTTACAGTGATAATAGGAAATTAATGCAACAAAGATTGTTTTGGCTGTACAGCAGCTCCAGAAGAAGGTCATTGTACAGTTGAAGCAAGTTCAGTAAGCCTGGATTCATTTCTGTCGTAAAAAATCATTAGTTATAAACCTAAGTGCCGCTTAAATTTAAATTTACACAACAATGGCGTTTTGGTGGCCTGAGAACACAGGTCTCGCAGGTGTAGTTTTTCTCAACAAAGTGACATTGCCAATTACTTGTCTGGCATGTACAATACAGAGGAAGACACAAATTAATATATTTTTAATGAAATCTGAGAGATTTTCCCCCTCCATATGTAATAGAGTCAAGCTAGGAAGAACTGTGCGAGTAAACCTCACTTCCCTGATTTTAAGAGACGCTCTAGTGACTGACGCTAGAGGTTCCAGCTTTTAGCCGCCTTTTTAGAGTGTCCGTCTCCCAAGCCAGGGACCCGGGTTCGAGGCCTGAACAGAGCGGGGCAAGGGGTGAGGGGTTACACACAGACAGCAATGCAACAGACACTTTCAGGTCCCAGAAAGGTAGTAAAGACATTGTTAAAATAGACTATTTTAACAATGTCTTTACTACCTTTCTGAGACCTGAAAGTGTCTGTTGCATTGCTGTCTATGGAGGGGACAAGAACTCTCGGATTTTATCCAAAATATCATAATTTGTGTTCTGAAGATGAACGAAGGTCTTACAGGTGTGGAACGACATGAGGGTGAGTAATAATTGACAGAAATTTCATTTTTTGGTGAATATTCAACAATATTATCGATCTGACCGCATTGACATTGACGTATGAGAACTGAACTGAGATGGACAGTGACATCACCGTTTTGTCCTGAGCTGCTGTAGATAAATGAACAAAAATAATGACTAATTTTACAACAGAAAAAAATCAACGCTGTACTTACTTAAAATTGATAATGACACCATTTTATTCTAGAGCTTTTGTACAGCCATAACAAAGTTTGTTGCATTATTTTCCTGTTATCACTGTAAAGCTACTTTGAAACAATGTGTATTGTGAAAGCACTATATAATAGTGAAGGGACGGTTGATACCGACAGTACCGTCACAAGGGGTGTGCCAAGTGTGTGACTGCACAGGGCCTAGCGTAAAGTGACAACTGACCTGATGATGTAAAGCCAATAGTTAAAGGTGTTTTTGTCCTTCGAAATACTATAATACTATAAAAGACATCGCTAAAGGTTAGACTGTGTATCATGAGTGTATTATTCTGCTTGTTAAAAAGTGTATTATGCAGCAACTTACTGTAGCGAATTAGGTCAAATGGGTGAAATATATTTAATATATACATATACTTAAATCATAATGTGACATGATCAATTATGAATGTAAATCAACTATGAAGGGAATTATGTATATATGGATAATTAATTACAATTCATTATAATTAATTATGAATATGATCTAGAATGAGTTCTAGTTTTAGAATTAATTTTAGACACTAAATTTAATAATACACAAGAATTAATCTGTTTTGTGCACCAAAACAGTCCAATCTTTTATCAACTCTTAAAAATGAGGTGAGGATATGAGGGGGATTTCATTACGTAAGAAAAGCAGACAATTCTTAACAATACTGAGTTCTCCTAAAATATAATGCATAGCTTTGCGAGTTCTAGCTTTGATTAACATTACTTACTAATACATTATTACAAATTGATATATTTGTAGACAAATGTAATCAGCTAATGAACCACATAAGGGAACATGTTTTTATTGAAATGTTTTTTTTTTTGTTTGTTAGTTTTTCTAGAAATGTACATTTATTCCTTTCATAATTTAGTTTCATTCATTAATTTTAATTCATTTGCATTACTGAAAGGACTCTCACAAACACTAGTGAAAACATTGATCAACCTTAGTGATATTCATTCATACTCGTTACTGAAATGAGAAAAGATTTAGTAGTAGTTGAGAGCTAATTTCACTTGAAAAGGAAGATGTGGCCACACCTGTTTAATTTGGCGCATCTCACAATGTCTTCATATCCGTTAAAGGATTGTTAGGCTGCATAGATCGGGTCAGCCGGAACCGGGAACACTTCCTATAACACCAGATGTGCTCGTTACATCAGAAGAAGAATGGCGTCTACGCTAATTTTTGTCTCTCTGCTTATCCTGAGGTTTACCAATTAACGTGATTGGCTGGATCCGGGCCGTGTCCGGGGACGGGGAAACTGTGCCTGTGTGCGGCAGCAATGTGGCCCTGTGGTGTCGGCAGGAGACGGTGTGAACTAGCTCATCCTTTGTTAAGACCTTACCGACTCATCAGCCAGTGGCACATATCCCAACAAACCGTCCCATACCGGCGTGATCAAAAAGATCTTAAACTAGATGGAACTAGATTAAATATTTTGACTGGTGCGATTCCAAATCGGTTTAACCCTTTGACGCGTACGATCACACCGGTGTGATTAGAACGTTCAGCGCATCACGTGATCGCGCGCAAGGACATTTGAATTTGGCAGTTGTTCTCTGGCGCTGAGCCAGTGACAGACGCGCTCAGCGCTGTCAATATATCACAAATATGCAGTGTTTTCAACCACATAATGTTTATTTTAGGTTTCAGACATTTAAATGCACATAAGTACTAACAAATCAATACATTTAAAGTTTGTAAAATACACACTGATGTCTATGGGAGCGGCAATAACAATAATTTCCATAATAATTAGACGACACGCTCTATTCATATCAGATACACATTGTGTAAGTAACTTTAAAGTGTACTCTCTTCTTCTCTCAGTTCACCGGCTCACTTACTTTCATGTATTTCGGGATAAGTGGATGAATTCACGTGTTTTAAAACCAACAGACGCGATTCTCTGTACTGCGGGGCAAACTAACATGGCGGCGCCCATCGCGCGTATAGCTCAACTAACGCGATCATTATAAAAGTGTTTAAACAGAAAAACACATCCACTTGCACATATTTGACAATCGGAATATCAGATATTTCATGCTATAGTCATAAAATTTGTTAATATTTTGAATAAAAAAAGAAAAATGGAATAAAAGCAGATCATCAGTCATACAGCGCTATGTGGCTACCGTCTGTCACGTGACAAGCAATGACGCGTCACCATGGAAACAATAAAGTGACACGTTCTAAATAACGGTCGCCTTGAAAAACTCATGCTGGGGGCTCAGCCAGAATATTTTAAACTTACGTGCGAAAGGGTTAATGACCTGTAACTGCCTGAGTATCGGACAAGTGTTCACTGTTGGCCAGAGGAGAACTGGCCCCCCGACTAAGCCTGGTTTCTCCCAAGGATTTTTTCTCCATTTGTTGGAGTTTTGGTTCCTTGCCGCTGTTGTCTTTGGCTTGCTTAAGTTGGGGACACTTGCTTGATATTCAGCAGTGTTTTTGCTATGCCTGCATTGGTGCCGTTGTATGTGAACTGAGCTGAGCCGGACGATTACGTCACTGTTTTCTGCAGTGCTGATATACCTAAATTAACTAGACTAATAACTACTGATATTTGCAATGGAATGAGTCAATAATATATAGAATAAGCTGCACAATGACACCATTTTCTTTGGGAGCTGCTGTGCAGCCAAAATTATTTGCCAATTATTAATGTAAAACTGCTTTGCCACAATTTGCATTGTAAAAAGCGCTATATAAATAAAGATGACTTGACACCAAATTTTAATTTTTCCAGTTATTTAACTGGTTGGGTCATATTAAATCTTAAGACACTGTCTTAACATAATGGCTATGTTTACGCAACTGGCCCCAGAATAGTTATTATTAAAATAACTCAAATTGGGTTTAATGAACATGAGCTGTGGTATTGAAAACTTTAAAATGTAAGTTCACTTAAAGTAAGTTCACGTAAGTTCCATTAAAGGTAATCGTTAAAACATTTGGATATATACAAATGTAAAATTTAAATTTGGCTGGAGGAGCCCAATATCCAATATCACTATCACTCAGAAGAGTTAACCACATTTTACAACAAAGCAAACAGAAGCCTGCACTGTGAGAATATGCTTCTAGTCAAGAGTGGGTTTCTAATTTTCTTATCAGTCAACTCAAGAGATGACGTTGCACGACAATGACCTTAAAAGCAGTCAAACCTACGGCCATTCACATATTTTGTTCTCTGCCTGCCTGTATGTTTCTGGCACATCTACTAGCATCTTTCACAGGTATGGTTTTAGAAACTTTTATTTAAAGCATTTCTTGTTGCGAGGAGCCAGCCTATTGTCTTAGAGCAGGGTTTCCTAAACTGGGGGTCACCAAGCTGATGATTTCAGGTGTAGATACATCAGTGCTACAAACACAAATTTTTCCTAGCTGAGCATCATCCGTAATGTTATATAACATGCACTAAATTATTTTTCCTACTCTAATTTTTAACATGTCATATTAACATGCTTCAAGGAACTTGAATTATGCGAGGGACAAGCGCTGGTATGATGACTAGGACATTGTTGGTGTTTTGGGCTTTGATTGCTCTTCATCTGGCTCTTCCTCCTGAGAACCAAAATGTAAGTAAGATGTTAGCAGACCACACATATACGGACATGTCTTTGAATTGTAACATAAATGTGTGCAGCAGCACAAGAATTAGCTGTTAAAATCCTTGAAACATGTGTATTCATAATTTTGCCTGAAACAATATTCTTTTTTTCTGTCTCTCAGTATAAATTTGGGGATATGATTGCAGTTGCTCATAAATACAAACCTGGAAAGGCTTTATACGTTCACTGGGCCATATATGTGGGGAAAGGTAAAGTTCAAGGATTGAACGGGAAAAAAGACGATCAAGACCTTTTCCATATAAACAGTAAGCTAACATATTCATGATGGCAGCATTTCATTTTCAGCAGTGCAGAGCATGGGTTTTTTAAACTACATTAATGGGTCTTTATTTATGAAAATATATATAAAGCTTCTTTACAAGGGAATCATCCAATTTGGGAGTCCTTGGCATCAAAAACTTTCAAAACCCCTTGTGTAAAAATAGTGTATGATGACATTCAGGGTGTACTCACACTACGCATGGTTGCTTTGAACCGAGCCAGAGGGCGACTGTCCCCTCTCCCCACTCCCCTGCTGGCCCACACTCACATTGCCCTTAACGTTCCAGGCCGGAGCACTCTTATTTCATAAACGATAAACTTTTTGAAGATAAGAAATCTGGAAAAAAGCACTTTCGCAAAGATACTGCCTAATAGATTTATGCCGCGTAGCAATTTTCACTTGAGCGTATCACAGGATTATTACGAAGGCAGCTAATGTAAACGGAGGAATTTGCCGCTTTACTCACAAACTAAAACCCATTATAAACCCAAATACACTCGAATATAATAATAAAGATGTTTACCATCATAATGATGACAGTAGCGCACACAAAAGTAGTAGCTGTTCCATGCTCTTGCTCGATTAGTGCTCACACTGCATGCGAACCGAGCCCAAGCCCAACTGAACCGAACCTGGCCCACCTCTTCCAAGCAAGCCAGGGACGGCTAAACAAACCGCGCCCGGGCACCGTATGGAAGCGATCACAATATTCAAACGAACCGGGCTTTGGGGGTCAAACACGCTCAAGCATGGTTCAGAGCACCTAATGTGAGTACACCCTTAGAACAAGACAATCAATGTAAAACTATGTGCCAAAATCAGGATTTAACTGGACATTAACCCTTTGACGCGTACATCACACCGGTGTGATTAGAACGTTCAGTGCATCACGTGATCAACTGCCAAATTCAAAAGTGCTTTCGTGCGTTCTCTGTCGCTGAGCCAGTGACAGACGCGCTCAGCGCTGTCAATATATCACAAATGTGCTGTGTTTTCAACCATATTATGCTCTCCTTCCCTCTTGTATGAAGAGTAGAATTCTAGCTAGTGTCAACAGAATTCCAATAAACATGCAGAAGACTGGTATTTAGGTTTATAGAGTCAATCTTCTTTTCTTTGGTTTATTGAGTCTTTCTTTTTCGTGAAACTACAAGTAAAACAGAAAATACTACAATATCAGTGTCAAATTGTCTAATAACAAGCATTTGTGTAAGCTAACATAACATAAAACAAGTACATGTAGAATAAACACAAACTTTTACAAATATTGAACAATACAGCTGTAAAATGATTGCTACACATAAAGAGAAATGAAATAAACTTACAGCCGATGCCACATTTTAAAGGATTACCACGGATGGAGTTGAATTGTTGAGAGACTCTAGTGTTGCTGCCATGTGCTCTCTGGCTGCTTGAACTAATAAAATAATTAGAATGACCACTAGGGGCAACACTAACTTTAAGATTGATACAAAGACAGAACACACATAATGTTTATTTTAGGTTTCAGACATTTAAATGCACATAAGTACTTACAAATCGATACATTTAGAGTTTGTAAAATACACACTGATGTCTATGGAAGCGGCAATAACAATCATTTCCATAATAATTAGACAGCACGTTTTATTCATATCAGATACACATTGTGTAAGTAACTTTAAAGTGTACTCTCTTCTTCTCTCAGTTCACCGGCTCACTTACTTTCATGTAATTCGGGAGAAGTGGATGAATTCACGTGCTGTAAATCCAACGCGATTGTCTGTGCTGTGGCGCAAACTAACATGGC